>JANBQS010000061.1:0-42661 GCA_027577415.1 Coemansia sp. RSA 922 | reverse complement strand
GGATACTATTTCATATATTGTAATCTAGCTCAATGAATGGTTTTCTGCACTATACGCTCAAAGTCAGAACAACTAACAGACCATATTGCATTGTGTTAGGCAGGCACCAAGCCCCATCTGTGAACAGCAGCATGTCAGTCAAGCAAAAAAAATAAGTGTCTAAGCGTAAGGCAAGGGAGATCACAATGAAGTTTTGGCTAGTTGGTCTCGTGTGCGGACAGAATATTTGTCTTTTTTGGTCTGGAGCGCACACAATGCTACAGAAGAATTGCGGCTTGTTTTTTTATCCCTAGCTCATTATTAACAAGAAAAGTGGTGAATTGTCGCAAATAGCTCGGACTGTGAATATTCAAGCCACTCTATAGAAAAATTATATGTGGATGAACAAAAGGGGAGGGGGTTTCTTGGTCACAAAAGAAAGGTAAATTGAAAAAATGATGATGATGAAGCAAAGAATAATACCAAAAAGAATCCGAGCGGCTTGGGAATTTATTTTTTTTCTCTGGTCGCATTCTAGATGGTTAGGCGCCACAGTTGGCTAATGCTTCTTTGGATGCACCCATTTTTTCTTATACAATCCAAGAGGCTTTTGCTCTCACGCTCCCGAATGCACTATAGACATTCAAGAATTCTATTGTACTCGATAAAGCAGAAATAATGCAGAAGACACAAATGAGCTAACTGAATCGCCTACTACACTGACAGGGTCGACTTGGTCAAGGCTTAGCAGGAGCACCGCAGCCAAGCCTCGTCTGATCGCTTGCAAAAACTCGTCAGAATCCTGGTAGCCAGACAAGTTGTCACTATGCAGTAGAGTCAATCGGTCAAGTGTAGCTGTACTGAAAGTTAAAGTCTTCGTCGCGCTAAAGCTCGCAGCAAACCGCCACGCCAAAAATACAACGACAGGACGCAAGCCATAGTAAGAAGCCAACTCGAAGATCGCAGTCAGTGTGTCGTGACTAAAGTCGCGCTCGAGCTCAGTGCGCAGTTCCTCAGCCGCACCAGACATTGTTTTGCGGGACGATGAGGCGCACAATGTCCTTAGACATCGGTGGAAAATGTCTAGCATCCCTGCTAATGTCGCATGGTCACATTGAAGAGAGATTCGGCGCGCGATACCCGGTGCGGGCAATTGTGCCTCTACAAAATCGCCAGCTAGCATAGCTTTCAGAACAGGCGAGTGTCTGACCAAAAGGGTCACCGAGGATGCCACAGCCTGGTTGTTTTCGAGCAAACCATCGCTCCCACTGAGCAGAACCAGATCGTTAGCTTCATCATTTTCGACTGGATCGGCTCCTCCTACTGCCACTGTATCCAAATAAGGCTCGCATGATGCCAAATCGTCCTTCATCGCCACGACATTGCTCTTGAGTTGCGATGCGCACATTGCTACTTGCTCTGAAATACGCCGGCGCTGCCTCCACACCATAAACAATAGCGCCACCAAACACCGCTGGCTGTATTCCTCGTCGCTTCCCACCAGCCCGCGAACCAAGGGCTCGAGTAAAATGAATCCAATGGAATCGACGTCATTTCGTAGTGGCTCAGCAGTGCTATAAAGCTCTGGCAATAGTAACGTCGCAGTAATACACGTGCGCAGCGACACTCCCTGCTGCGCGGCTTCTCTGATTGTAAACACAATGTCGCTGGCAGAGATGGCAGAAGCCAATGTACTTAACATTGTGCTCGGATACGCTAGCCCTTCGCGCACGGCCAATAGGGGCGCACATATGTCAAACAGAACGCCGTCAGAGTCCTCCAGCCACTCGCTCAGCTCGCCGCGTCTGTCTGTAGGCGATTTTGCCACCTTGGGTTGCTGTCCAGTATCTCCAGGGGCGGCAATGCTAAACGCAATGGTTGTGGGCAGCCTAAGCAAGCGCTTGGTGAACTGGGACCAGAGCTGTCCCAACATTGACTCACTGTAGTACTCTGTCGCTGGACGTTTCGGCTGACTGATACCGCCTTTGCGTGAATGCGAAATGTCACTAAGCAACCGACCCACCAAATCAATTGCAGAAGAAGTCAGCGGCGTAGGCGAATACTGATCCAAGTCGCTCTCGTACTCTAGCTCAAACTTGTCATCGTTAGTAGACTCTACTAGAGGAATTGTAATCAGATCGCTAATATCGTCAGACAATGGTTGCTCGTGGTCTGAAAGCGCATAATCGATTTTAACTCGATCGCGCAAGCAACGAGAGACAAGATCGGGGTAGCTTTGACGAGAGATCAGCTTTGTCAATACGTTGCTGGCAAAGTCGTCGACTAGTCCAAGCTTGGCAAATACTCGGCGCAGTGATGGCTGAGTGACAAGTCGCGAGAGAAAAAGCAGGGCGTCGCTGGAAATACCCCAGATATCCCGACAGACTTGCAATGCTAGTTGTTGTTCACAGCTTGGCCGATCAAAAACGTTGACGTCCAGCCACAGCTTGCACGAAAGAAAGTACACCGGATAAAGTACCGACACGTGTGTTGCCGCAGGTTGTGGAAATGAGACTAGCCAAGCAAGAAGCTGTCGTATCGATTCGGCCCTGCCAGTGTTGCTGCTGATGCCTGAGCTCGACGCACTGTATCGTCGGAGATCAAGTAGCCTGGTTGCTGGTATGTCGGAGGCCTGTATATGAGCTTGCCATGACAAAAGGTGCGAGGGCATAATACACGCCAGTCGGGTCTTGCGCGAATCAACTTCTCCCTCCATAGTTGCCACGTCAATAAGGCATCGGGTACTGGCTGCGAGGGCCAACGACCACCACGTCGAAAAGTCCAAACTAGCCCTGCCATCGGCCGACCCCGCTACCGTAGCTAAAGACACCGCAGTACTCATGGCAAACATGCTCAAGTGAGATCGAAAAAGACTGTGTCGAACGATATTGCCAGTCACATCGAGCCACATCTGCATGGCGCGCAGCATCGTCGAACTGCCCAGCATAGATCCATCTCGCACGTGACGAGTGAACCGAGCCACGATTGCTGGCTCGAGCATCAGCCGAGCGAGCCCACTCTGGACCGCCAGATGCATCAGTAACTCGGTGGACCGTGGGCTGTGCTCACGGACATGCAAATGTGGCAAATACAGTTCAGCGACGTCGCGGGCAACCAAGTACGGGCGTACACCGAGTATGCTCGAGAGTATCTGCAACGCTAAAAAGGACACGCCAGAAAACTCCTCGTCGTCGCCAGTCAGAAGCTGCTTCAATGCTCGGCACAACAAGAGTGCAGGGTGTGGTTTGGAGTCGCCACCTTTACTGCTGCTAGTCTTGTCCTCACTGTCCCAGGTCAAAGTTTGCTCTAGCAACACCGGCTGACTGTGCTCATTGCCAAGCAAACTCTGCAGCGACAAGGCGACCAATATGCGTAAAGCCTGTACAACCACCGGTCGGTACGTGGTGACCTCTTCTCTGTCATCTCTGTCGCTCGTCACGACATCCAAACCAATATAGCGTGCCGCAGAAATGCTTTGTAGTCGAGACCAATCCGTAGCTGACTTGTGAAGGCGAGCTTTGTCTCCAATTATTCTAATTTTGTCTCGATGATCGCGTTCGAGTAAATGAGTCTGCTTGTTGACGTTGTCACGAGCACTAGAGGCATAGACGTTTATCCAGCGCAGTATCGTCCGAAATGTCATAAAGGTGCTACCGCCGATCCGGGGTTTCCCCTCCACTTCGATAATAATTGCGTTGGCTACGGAGTTGAGCGCGGCAAATACGTTGGCAATGGTCGCCTCGTGCGTGAGCTCTTCAGCTGCTTCGCGCGCTTGCTCGGCAAGCAATGTTGGCGCAACGTCTTCACGCGGCTGTGACAACGGCGGGTTCGGGGCGTTAGCGGCAGAGGCAGAAAGCGAGGAGAGTGGAATTTCAAATCCAAACACGTAGCCATTTAGCGAGTCCACAGAGCCAGAGACAACGTCTGCTATCGAGGGCTGTTGCCTTTTACCCTCTAGCAGGGGCCGAAACAACCCCAGTGACGCTCCTGTAGGACTCACCAGACGCAGTATCCGGGCACAGGCTCTGACCACGCCAGGCAGCAAAGCCTGAGACGCCAGGTTTGGGTTCACTAGCAATGCGTCTGTAAACCGTCCAACTCGGCCAAGTACCATGGCAACAGCTGTAAATACCTTTACTTGGCTCTCGTCAGTTTGGGTAAACAAAGGCTTTGCGACAGAAGTGGATTGGCTGGACTCGAGAGGGCGGGATGGGTTAGGATACTCGAGTACAACGTAGTTTAGCGACTCCGCAAGCAATAGTAGCCAAATAGACGACTCAAAGTCAGTCACAACCGCACAGGCGATGTGCATCCAGCACACACTTCCACCCTCGGCGGCTGGTTCAACCAGAGACTTGTCGCCCGTGTAGTTCCTGATCGTGGCCCAAGTAGATAATCGACAAAGCACCGCCCACTGGTAGCACCGATGTCGCTTAGCCGCACAAAATACGTAGATGGTGCCGTCCGCCACGTGCTTTCTAAATAACGCCGCCAACTCTAAACACAGCTTGGCAAGAGTGGCGAGTAATCGGGTCCTAGGAACAGCCTGAACTTTGTCGTCGCTGGGCGGTACTGCGACTAGAGGGATCATGTCACGCAGGCAAGCAAACACGCCATCCGTCACGACAGACTCGGCTTCACCACTAGTTCCTCGATGCTGATCGAGCGCATCTAGACACCGATCCGCCAATGCACAAACCAGTAAGAGACGCCAACGAGCAATCTTTCCTGTCGGGGAGGTAGACGACGATAATAATCGACATATCGTGTCAGGTTGGGTACGCAATATTCGGATGGCGTACTTGTGCGCGCTGACTACAGTCTTTTGCTCCAGCGCCTGAGCGAGTAACTGCAATGTGGAAAATGTTGCGCTGGGCGAGTCGCTAGTCCTTCGCCGTTTGGCTGAGGGCTGCCCTAATTCAGTATCATTATCAGCCGATGTTGTCATTGAGCCAAGCAAGCCATCGAGAACGGCATTGGATGCAAACCTTGCTGCCGATCCACCAGAACTCCCAGTGTCCGCACTGGTAGCTGTCAGTACCACCGAAATCGTGCGGATCACTTCGTTGGCTGCTGCCGTAGTAGCTGCAGTCGACAAATCACCTTCTCCCTTGAGTACCGCACACCGCACCATCGCAGAAAAAAGCTTGGTGACAAACTCCGCGTTGACCGACAGCACTGGCGGCTGTCTATCGCTTGCTGCAACCAGTGAGGCTGTGGTGGCCGTTTGCATATATCTCACGGTGACTGCCAGCGCGATCAAACACCGGTTCAGCGACCAACAAGTTTCGGCTTCCTTCTCTAAAGGCCGGAGCAACTGAACGAGCAGAGTACCTAGATTGCGCCAACTTTGAGTGCTGAGCCTTTGGATATACTGGTCGACGCGAAATCGACCCTGAGCTCCAACTAGGCCATCGCTTCCCTTCCACACGCTACGAAACAAAGCAGAGGCAGTCACATTAACGCCCGATTGCACATTTGCGCCTGTGGCCATACGAGGCAGACAAAAGAAGAAAAAAAGGTTGTTCAAAAAGCCAGGTTCATAAAAATAAAAGCTGATATAGCATATATTTTTTATTCATCCAAAAAAGCTGGGCCAGAGCATGAGAATCCCCGTCTTTCGATGGCATCTGCAGTAGTTTATGGGTTTTCCCTCCCCCTACGATCTACGCATGTAGCATGTATAATTCATGTAAGAAAAAGCCGCTCGACCAATTGGAAACACGTATGCTTAGAGCCTTTTGCCTACAAATTGCTTGCTCTAAATTAACTTTGAGAAAATGTATTTATACTTCTATATATGTAAAATGGGCACTACTGTGCTAAAGTGTCATTAAAAAGGGTACGGTGAGTGATATGTGGCTAGAAGCATACCATGCTATTGTTGCTTGTTGAACGAGCCTTCAGCTTTATAAGTTCACAAAATCCGTGTAAGATTTATAACGGCTAGGAAATATAAAATTGCAAACATTGTTTTCGCTCAATGTAAGTTTGAGCTTTGCAAAGAATACCAACATTTCCACATAAACTAAGGAATTATCGTACTCAATAAACACTTTATTTTCTGGTGGCGCATACTGGACTACATCTTCAGAAAAGTATACCAGGTAAACATCGTTCTTATCGATAATACCGGCCTTGTCAAAATTGAAACACTCCTTGTTCATGTCCACTGTGCCAATTGCGAATTCTTTATGAAGTAATTCTTTTGCCACAGCATCGCATTTGGCTTGGTCCTTATGGAAAACAATAAATTGATTGTAGCCCTTTCTGAATTCAATAAATTCCTTTGCATCATTTAATACGAAAACCTCTGAAAGTTTGTGCTGAACATTGCTGAATTTACTAATAACAAATAGTAGAATAGGCCAAAAAATAATAGTGATTGAGTGAAGGAATGTGGAGAAAAAAAAAGAGGATGGAAGAAAGACGGGGCTCGTTTTATACCACAACAAAAAAATAATAAAAGCAACTTGCCATCCCAGTTGGATAGCGAGGATAACGAGTTCACTGCCTTTTGGAATAGCAAAATACAATCCCTTTCAAAGGCATCTAATAGGATTTAATATATCAGCTTGGTGGAAAAGCACCAGATTGATTAATTTCTGATTACGTGGCGAAAGCAACGATTCCAGCCTGCAAAGGCAGTCAGCATGTTTGCTTAAAAGGCAGTCGACGTTCCTAGCAATGACCAAGTCAGTTGATGTACCAAGTCAGCTGATGTGGTGGTCTTCTGTTTCCTTTCGCTCTTGGTGCAATCAAGCAAGGACCCAATATTATAATTAAATCCAGATCAACAATAGGCCAAAGGATAAAGTGCTCAACACTCTGGCTTGGCGGGGACAGATGTCATACACCCACTTTTATTAGAGTGCTTGTGAAACGCTTCTTTTCTTTTTTACTAATTTATTTAATGTGTAAATTGACCGCTGAAGCCAGCCAAATATCTACCAATCGACAAGCCAGGCCTTGACGTAGTTCTCCACAAATGGTTCAAGTGGCTTGTTACAAGAGGGGTAAAAAATGGCGCACTTGAACCTTAAACGATAGGCAACCATTTGGAAGAACTCTTGCACTGTTACGGATTCTGGAATCAATGTACTACGAAGCTCTGGTGGGACCAAAGAAAAGTCTGGTAGCTCGTTCTTTAGTGTCCCGTCTTTAAAGTACAGGACATACAAGTGGTTGCTCTTAAAATTCTTGGCATCGTTAAGCCACTCGTTCCTAAAGCACATATTGTTCAAATCGACTATACCAATGCGAATAGAATAACTCTTGACAGCGTCAGACAACTTGTGTGCTGCGTTGTTTCCCACCTTTGCGTTTTTTGCAAACAACACAAAACACTCGCCTTCTCTAATAAATTCCTTGTATTTTTCGATGGAGGCTAATTTATGGACAGACATATCAAAGTACTTGATGGCAGCAATGGCTAATCCTAGAGTAGAGTAAAAAAAATCAAAATAATGAGAAAAGTAGGGATACCAATAAAAATAAGGAGTGCCCGGCGACTTTGGAATTGTGTGAGGAAAAATGTTGAGACACAAGCAGCAGTTGACAGGTCTGCGCGTACAAACACACACACAGGCACTTGGGGGAAGACTTGGTCAGTGACAAAAGGCTGCTTTGAAATTTGAAAGAATCCTTTTGGCGTTCTGCCGCTTTGAAGAATATTCTTTGAGTGGGAACCTGTTGAGCATGGAATTTCTCTGAAACACTGACAAAATTCCTCGAGACAGTGCTCAAGCGCCTTCTTCTCTACATTTATTTTATTATTCCAATTTCTGAAAATGTTACGACCGCTACATTATGCACTTCTTGCGGTGTTTTGCAT
Organism: Coemansia sp. RSA 922; assembly: GCA_027577415.1. Classification (NCBI taxonomy): domain Eukaryota; kingdom Fungi; phylum Kickxellomycota; class Kickxellomycetes; order Kickxellales; family Kickxellaceae; genus Coemansia; species Coemansia sp. RSA 922. The sequence continues at coordinate 34,848 of JANBQS010000061.1, read as the reverse complement.
TGTAGGCTATTTTCTGGCGCGCACTGGCCAAGAAAATGGCCCAACGTCTCAGCTTCTTCCATTGGAAGCCTTCAATAACTACAAGCCTGCCGACTGGAGAACTGGCTTTGAGTCCAAGCTAACAGTCGAGTCTTCATTGCCGTATGAAGAGTACATTGGTCACATTGAAAAGTCGGGCAATGACCAGAACCAGTACAGACTTATCCGCCTGCCAAACAACATCACCGCACTTTGTGTTCAAGACCTAGATGCCAAGGAGGCTGCTGCCTCGCTTAGCGTCAATGTTGGCTCAAATGCTAACCCAGCCGAGCTACTCGGCCTTGCACATTTTCTTGAGCACATGTTGTTTCTGGTAAGTATTGAGTATTAACTGTGATGAGCTTATAAAAGGCACAAAATGTACTAACCATGCTTTCTTAACTAATGCTCAATTACTATGTAGGGTACGGAAAAGTATCCTGATGAGGGAGAATACGACGCGTATCTTTCCAGTCACTCGGGTTCAAACAATGCTTACACGTCGTTCACCGAAACCAACTACCACTTCTCTGTAGAAAATGGTGCCTTGGAAGGCGCGCTTGACCGGTTTGCACAGTTCTTTATTTCGCCACTGTTCAATAAAGACCGTGTTGACCGTGAGCTCAATGCAGTCGATTCGGAGCACAAGGGAAATTTGCAATCTGACTCCTGGCGCTTCTATGAACTTTGTGGCGTAACTTCTAATCCTTTGCACCCTTTTTCCTGGTTTGCAACAGGAAACACGGAGACGCTGAAGGGTGCTGCCGAGGAACTGGGCTTGGACTTGCGCGAGGAGCTGATAAAGTTCTACCACAAGTACTATTCAGCAGATGTCATGCGTTTAGTAGTGGTTGGAAACCACAGCTTGGATGTGCTGTCTGAGTGGGTGGCGTCAAAGTTCTCGGACGTCAAAAGCAAAGGAAATACTAGACCTGTGGTTGATTTCCACCCAATTGGCAAGGCCGAGCTAGGAAAGCTTATTCACTACAAGACCGTTCGTGAAATGTACGAGCTCAAGTTGCAATTTTCTCTCCCAGACCTCAAGTCGACATATGGAGAAAAGCCCTTTGATTATATTAGCACTCTAATAGGTCACAGGGAGCCAGGATCGATTTACTCAGTGTTGCGCAAGAACGGTTGGGCCACTGCTATTTTTGCTATCTCTAGTGACACCTATTATGACGGCTTCAGCACTTACGACATTGGTGTTACTACCACGCCTGAAGGACTGGAGAACTACGAAGCCATCGTGAGCATCATATTTGGGTACATTAACATGCTAGTTGAGAGCGGTCCTCAAGAATGGTACTATCAAGAGCTGGCACTGACTAGCAAAGCCGAGTTTGATTTCAAGGAAAAAGAGGATGCCGAGAACTACGCTGTGAGCCTTTCAAGCGAAGGGCTTAGCCAAAATATACCACCGCATCAAGTACTGTCCCACGGCTCTCTACATACTGGATTCAATGCCGACCTTATTTCCAAGTGCCTAAGCTACCTCAACCCTGGTAACCACCGCCTGTTTATTGGTGCACAGGAGCACAAGGCAGTGGAGTGCAAGCTTGAGGAAAAATACTACGGAGTTCTCTACCATATTGCCGATCTGCCCTCACACATGACTTCTGATGTAAAGTGCAGCCCAAGCGTTGCCAAGATGCTACACTTGCCTGGCCGCAATATCTATTTGCCCGAAAGCCTGTCAGTTACCAAGCCAGTCACTCCTGTAGATAAACCAGCAACGGAGCCTGTGCTTCTCAGGAAGAACGACAAGTTTGAAGTTTGGTTCAAGCAAGACGACCAGTTCTTTACGCCTCATGGACATATTGGCCTAACCATCAGCTCCGAGTATGTGAATAATTCTCCTCTCAACCACTTGCTGTCGACTCTACTTTGCAGCCTAGTATCGGCCGAACTACAAGAGCAGCTGTTTAGCGCTTTGCTGGCCAACAGCTACTTTTATGTGGCTCCGGGAGGGGGCTCGATCAATGTTGGCGTAGCTGGGTTTAGCAGTGGGCTGCCTCTTTTGTTAAAGACGGTACTGCAAAAGCTAAAGACCTTCAAAGTTGATGCCCAACAGTTCTCCATTTACCGGGATGAGATTGAGCGGAGGATTCAGAGCCAAAGGCAGAATAGTCCTTTATCACTCCTTAACAGCCAACTGGGCGCTGTGAATGTGGTTCCTGCATTTGACCTGGAGATGGTGGAAGAAGCACTAAAGGATATAACTCTAGATGGGCTTCAGAAACATACCGAGCTGCTATTTAGTAAAGCCTATGTGAAGATGCTCGTGTCAGGAAACTATAACCAGTCAGTGGCACTTGAAGCCAGTAACCAAGTACTTGATATTTTGCAGTTCCAGCCGACTTCAAGATCCTCAATTAATGTTCGTCGTATACTTGACATTGAACCAGGATATTATACCCAGTTTGTGCCAATTAGCGACCAGAAGTGCTTGAACAGTGCTGTGGTATGCACGTTCTACTGCGGATCTGTGTATGACACTCGAGATGCGGTTATACTTCACGTATTAAAGAATATGGTTCATACTGCGTTCTTTGCACAGTTGAGGACTTCTGAGCAGCTAGGTTACAGAGTCGGAGCAGGATCGGATTTCACCAAAAGTGGAAAGAGAATGCTTAAGTTTATTGTGGAGGGAGAAAGCAATCCAACATATGTAACTCAGCGCATCAACCAGTTTATTCGCCAATACCGGCAGAAGCTGCAGGAGCTAACTGTAGAAGAGTTCGAATCGTCAGTGCATTCGCTAATCAGCCTTAAGCAAGAAAAGCTAAAGTCGATTGATGAAGAGTTTTCCGAGCTGTGGGGTTCTATCACCTCCGACAAGTACAAGTTTAACAAGGGGAATGAGAACATGGAGCATCTCAAGCAGCTGAGCAAGGATGACTTGCTTGTATTCTGGGACAAGTATGTCAACGAAGACACTGCACAAGGCTACACACGACTAGACATGCAAATGTCATCGGCCAAGATCTGGCAGCCAACAGCCGAAGAATTTGAAATGTATCCAGGCACAGTGATTGCCTTGTACGGATCCTTGTGCTCTGAAGGTTACACGGGTCTGAGCATTGCGGATGTCCAATCCTTTGTATCATCAGCAGATGCATCAAGCAGCATTGAGTCGTTGCTTGCCAACCTAAGCGAACTTTATGTGACCAAGCAGGTGCCGTCTGTGTCAAGCAAAGTTACTGATGTGACTAATACCGCTGTTGTCGAAGTAGAAGGGCCAAGAATCATATTTGAGAGCTCGTCAAAGATTGCAACTGCTCTGCAAATGGCGATTAGCAGCGCTAACGAGGCACCTAAATTTGCTACGCTCAGCAAGACCAACTTTGCCAATATTGACATGAAGCAATCGCCAGAGGGAATTTGGCTTATTAACAACTATAAGCGATTCCAGCAGACCCAGGCACTTCATGGCATATCAGTTCCCTCGCGCAAGCTGGTTCCACTAATCGCAGAGTCGGCTCTGGCGGATAGCAATTAGCACTTGGAGTAATACACTTGCCAAAGTAGTTGATTAGCATAGTTTGTTTTTACCCTTCATCGTATTAGCAATATTAGACCCTGATAGCTAGTTAAGAAATGTATAAACAACTTTAGTTTTGCCCTCTGTCAAACAACAAGCGGCGCAAACGAGGTGCATGATTTTTGAATCCTCCTGTGGCTATAGTATCTTCCAGCTTTTCCCTGTAAATCTTGTGCCCGCTTGGACGTGGAGCGGCATAGTCAAAGTTGGGGCACACTAACGCCACCAAGACCACACACATCACAATGTCGGTATGGTCGCCATAATTATGACCACAGAAACGCCAGCAACGGAATCGCTTGGCCATAGGCGAGTAGTTTGAGATTACGTGCGCTGTGAGCTTGGCCCTTGTGACACCAGTGGGCATTGGTCCAAGTGCTGGAGGCAGTGTGGTCAGATCAGAGAGAACCGGAAGTAGCTTAAGGAGAGCAAGTATGCCCCAGAGATCTACTGGCGTATGCGAAAGAGTTAGAACCTGAATATTCGCAAGCCTACTATGCAGCGGAGTCTCCAATAATAAATAGTTGCCAAATTTGGGGATACCATACTCTCGCACAGGCGCTCCTTGACCGATGCCAAGAACAAACTGTAGATATGCCGGATAATTGGGATGCTCGATCAGGGTATGGCGCTCTAGTGAATCGACTATAACGCAGTGTAGCTTTGGATGGCTGCCGGGTGTAAATACGTCATGCTTTAAAATAACGGTAATCAGCGTGATGTCCATCTCCATATCCAGATACATGAGTGTGGCTGCATTGCCTCGGAAGACCACGTCGTCGCCAAATGGATAGCAAGACCATAGAGTTAGTTTCCGAAGATTGGGAAAAGGTACCGCCCCAGGAAAAACCGGTTTCTTGAGTTCCATGAGACCATTAAACTCATACAGCTTCAGTGTGTGCAAACATGGATACTCCAGGTAGTCGCCGACGCCTGTATTCTGGATAAGACCCGTAATCTCAGCAAGGCCTCTCACACTGACAGCAAGGACTTGCAATGTCTGCGTGTTTCGACGCACCATCGGCACTATAACCTCGGCATATCCGTCCAATTGGATGTCAATGCGTATCAGGCTACGAAGCGGCTCCAGATCCATGAACATAACCATCGGAGCACTACCAGGGGTAATCGCTACCATAGTATCGGCAATACCAAAGAGCTGCTGAGCAAGTTCCCTATCATGGACGCTACACTCTTCCAGCGATATATCGTCGCAAATATCGAGAAAGACCTCCACATCGACTTCGTTGATCCCGGGCGCCATCTGTTTTAGTCGCTGCACAAACGCCGTCGTGTTTGCCGTCGTCTCTAAAGGATAATCTTTGGTGATCACAGGTATGAACTCATCGCCGTCACCGGCTTCTTTGGGGTTGATGTGTAGAGTAACCAAAAGCACGCGAACCTGCGGAAACGGACACCCCTCAAATCGCGCCGTGGACAAATGCTCAAGTGCCTTGCCCGAGTAGACCGCCCACGCGTCAAACTTCAAAGTCAGCTCCTTGGCTGTTTGGTGCGAAGGATTGTCAGGATTTCGATGACGATAAGGCCAAAAGTCAGGCGAGCCATAGGGCTTCTCCTCGTTGGAGAATACTTCTAGACAGTATCTCTTGCAGAGCTTCCCATAAACAAAGGCACGGAAGTTGTGGCACACCCACAGCAGCGGAAGCTGTATCGTCGTATATATTCTACTGGCCATGCCCTCTCCTTCATCGAAATCGGCATACACCATGCGACTGCTATACGCGACATGGTTGACTATCAGCTTGACGACATGGGGCGGAAGAAGTTGAAACACCGATAAAGTTGCATTGCCAGCGAATTGCCCACGAGCCAAGGATAAAAAATAAAAATAAAAGTAAGCTAAAGCTGAAGAAGAGGACGAGAAAGAGAGTAACTTTGCAAACATTGATCTGGAGATCGCAGATATAAAAATCCGACTGAAGAGTAGGACAATCGGGCTCATTTCACATGACTTGATCCATCGTCATTGCACTTCAAAATATCAATTAGGCATTTGCAGTATGTCATAGTGCACTAGCGAGTAATACAGACCAATTGTTTAAGTGCAAGATATGAAAAAGAGTATCAACTATTGCATACCTGTCTTAAAGTGAGCTACTCCTGTTTCCCATTCCACCCGCTAAAAAGCAACAACGGAACCACTCATTCAACATCGCAAAAGTCATGACCATGAATGCGGGAAACTTTTTCAATAGTAAAGGAATAAAGAGAATGCTAATATTCTTGTCAAGAAAGACTGTTTTGCTCTTGGTCGATAATCCCAAATCAGTTTACACAATGGTAGCGACATGTTCTGGCAGCATAGGCTGAAAGCAACTGTAGCTGTCGTTTCTTTTACAGCTTTTTGATATCTGAGCTGAAAATTGCCATGTGCCTCTAATATATTTATTATAATATTGTAGAGAAAGTAAAGAAAAACTATAACCAAGAGAAGTCTACCAAGTGCGCTCTGAAGGGAAACACCAGATACAACCAGAAGCTACAAGCCAGGTCACCTATATTGGGATAGTCCATGTGGTCTAATAAGAAAAATCCCCACACGGAGCACTCTTCTCAGTTATCAATTAGAGAAGCTATACCCTTTATCTACAAATTGCTGAAGGCGACTTAGTGAGCTATAGTCAGTAGAGGGTGACCAATCCAATCTATTATTGTCATAATATGGCTTTGCCAACTGCATAGCTTTCTTAGAAAGACTCGTCCCACTATCACGCAATTTACGCCAAATGTTCTCTACCTGCTCTTGAGTTCCAAAAATACATATACGTGCTCTGGTACATTTGGATTTACGCCTAGATGGTGCCCAAGCATAAATGCTCCAGAAGAACATCCTGTGAAGATTGACTTGTCAGGACAGATTGTCAGTTTAACAGGCGAAGCACCATTGTAAGAAACTGGATCAGGGGTAAGAGCCTCAATTATATCATCGGTAATAATATCATTCTTAGCGGCATGTTTACCGATCTCTAGTTCGCCTTGAGGATTGGCGAATACACTAAAGTAGTAAAAAGGACCCTTTTCAAAAGACATGGTAAAAAAGTAAATAAGAGTTTGGCTGAGGAAGAAATGTGGTGTGTTTACTGATGTTTTTGAAAATAGCAGGGAGCGACAGCAGCTTGCTTTATATAACAAGAAAGAAAGGCATTCCTTGCCTGCCGCTGGAAGAAGGCAGTGAAGGTGGAAGCCGTTCACTCGAGCAATTTCCATATTCCGACAATGTGAAGAAACAGAAATTTGGGGGAATACGATATATCAGCTTATATTGTTTCAAAGCACGCTTATTCAGATGGACTTTAAGTATTTATATCTGAATCGGTGTATTTATTCGTCTTTGGCATGTCTTGTTTTTCTTTTTCTTGGATTGTTTCTTCCTTTCGTGGAAAATAAATGTGCATTTTTTTGTCGTAAATATCCTTGACGAGTTTTGCAACAATTATCAATAGTCTGAACGCTATTTGCCATCTAGTTCAAAATAAAACTCATCAACTACGGGGATCTCCACACACCGTATACGGCTCAAGTGTTCAGGGCCAATGCCTGGCTTTGCCAGCGTGTTAATACTCTTTTTAACGCCCTCAAGGGAGGCTGCGCTAACCATCAGAGTTCTGAGCGAGGGGACACGGCACACCAAGTGCAATATTAGATGACGATATAGCGAGACCTCTTCGGCTGCGTTTCGCGGAATATGTGTAGTAATAGCCCAGAGCTCTTCCTTGGCTAATTTCTGCAAATGCTCTGCTCGCACACAGCGCAGAGATGTGCTGAGTGGTGGTAGCAAATGTGGAGCAATATTTTGCCTATACTCGCGCTTGAACGCTGCTGCTGGCACAGAGTCAGTAACACTCGCAAAAATATTGAGCCTCTGCAGGTTGCTCAGCAAAGGCAGAAGTGATACAGCATGGCCGAGAATGATATGCCCCTCGAATGTCAGGGATGTAAGGTTGTCGGCAAACGAGGGCGCGTCTAGCTCGAGCTTGAATGGATCATAGGTGTGCATCATTAGAGTCAGAGCCCGAAGCCTGGGATTGACGGTGGTGATAATGGACGATAGAGAATTATCAATGAGCTCTTCGTCAGCTCCGTCAATAACATCCAAGAAGCGAACACTGAAATTACGCAACTCGCGAAATGGCGAGAGATCCAAGTCTTCTGGTATCCGATGCTTTAGTGACCAAAGCGATAGCGTCGTAATTGGGCTGGACTCGAACAAAGAGAGGAACTGTTTGAGACTCCTGGGAAACCGACGAATCTCGAGGCTAGTCAGTACAGGGAATTTGGGAGTACCAAATTTTGTCGACGCCATATAGCCCAGAGTGCTAGTTTCCGGGTCTGGATCCAACTCGCTGAGACCATGGTAGCCGTCGTCGTCTTCTTCCCACCAGTCCTCGTCCTCGGAGTCCATGGCAAATTTAATGGCGTTAGAATGGCGTGGCTGGATTTCGCGGCTCAACGTAAAGCACAGAGTCAGAGACTTTAGAGACGAGAACACAAGGCTGCTGCTGGGTGGTGCAATAAAGGGCTCCCAGAGCTTCTTTACGTATACCGAGCCCAACCTCAGCTCTACGAGAGTGCTGGCCAGCAGTGGCGGCAAAAGAAGCGGAGCTCCTTCCGTCATTTCGATAGTGTTGATGTCGAGACACGTGAGCTGGATCGGAGTGGAAAGCTGCGATAGACGACGCGCAAAATCAAGGTGAATGTCAGACGTAATTCGCAGGACTCGGAGCGGCTGTGGTCCGCCTAAACGCGCATTGATCAACTGGCTAATAGGAATACGGTGGTGACCATGTGGGCGCCTGGTCCCAGGAACGAAATCTCCCGTAGCGAAGGCAGAGCCGCCGACAATACTCTGTTGAGTGCAGCCAAGCCTCTCTCGCAACTACTCGGGAATATCCATCGCAGGCCTTTGAAGCTGCATCTGCTCGTATCGAGATGCAGTCGCTCGAATCCGCACCACACTGTTTTTCTTAGCCCTGCACTCCGCAGCCTTTGCGCGAGTAGGAGTGACGTCTGTCCTGAGCCTCGAGCAGTGATCCAAACCTCGCGGGACATTCGGACTAGATTGGTTCCCGCGAAGAGGTCGGTATTCGTCCACAGTTTGTTGCCCTCGCCATGCGTGCTTTGTTTCTTGGTGGGCTCGTCAATGTCAATGACGACTGTCTGGTAGAGCTGGGGCATAGCAACTGCTCGCCACCGACGATTGACGCCAGCTAGTCGCCGCAGAACATGCATGTGGTTGGACAACTGACTTGCGCAGCGTGTGGGCGACAGGTAGTCAATAATCAACTGAAGCACATCGCTGGGTACCTCTGCAGCACTGGTCGAAGCGGTGTGCAGCATACATGGCTTCTGCGGCTTATCTTGCTTCTGCGTCTTCTTCCGGGACAACGTTGATCTGGTGTTAGGCATTGAGACAATATGGATAGAATGTAATAAACTTTTAAAGCGAGAGAAGAAAAGCAAAAAGTTGAGGTTTGCGAATCAGGATCAGGGGTGGGCTGGATTTCCCCGATTTATGCGAGCAAGTCTAAAATCACTTTTTTTTCTCCAATTGAAGCACTCGCTTGATTCTCCAATTATTGGACTCTGAGACATTGCAGACGGGCGATGGGATAATCACTTATGTGGTTGAGTCGTTGCTGTAAGTGGCACAATGATGTCGCAGACTTTGTCGCTGCTCACACCCTTGGAGCCGGTGGTGCGATCCAACTGAACCTGAACAGCTTGCTTTGCAGTTTCCACGCGTGAAAACGGGGCTCGCATGTTCTCTCGTGGATGCTCAAAGTTGAAAATAACATCGTCTTTTATCACAACTCGCACTCTCAAGATGAAGAAGAGGATACGTCACTTTAATAATGAATTTTTCATATTCTTTGTCTGGACTACACACCCTAAAGTTGAAACAAACGACTGAGGTCTTCCATGGTTTCTACAAATTTTACAGACGATATCCATTCACGTCTCATTAAAGTGCTTCGCGTATAACCCAAGTGCTTAGTTATTGCAAAAGTAAACAACCAGTTCGCCCACCTGCTACAGAAAACGCCCCAAGCAAGCCGCACGGTCCTTGAACGCGTCTGAGGCAATTGCATCTCATATCGGCTTGTCAAAGGCTATCTGCCTAATCTTATGTGGAGCAGCATAGTCAAAGTTTGGACATGCCAATGCCAGCAACTACACGCATAACATAATGTCCTTATCAATCTTGTTTACGGTGTCTCTGAGGCTCCAGAACCTGAATCGCTTACCCATCGGGGGCATAGGTCAAGCCAAAGTGAACCACACTCACAAGTTTAGTGAATCCTAAAGTGTACTGGGCAGCACGACACACGGGTCATCCAAGCCTGCATTGCTGACGAACTCTACTGGCAATGGATGGACAAGTCAGGAGTGCCCTTGGCTCTACCCCGGTTCCTACTTTTATTGAGGTTGTCAGGTATATTTGGTCTATGCCTAACAGTGCAGAAAAGTATAAAGTTCTAGCTCTGAAGGTAACTAGAGATGGTGCACTTGAGGCAGAGCTCTAAAATATACGGATTACAAGCTAGTATTAGTGCTTGGTTTATTCAAGTAAATATTGTGGTCACCATGTTTACTATCTGTAATACCATTTAGTCCTTCGTCATTTATATACTCACGTAAACTTTCAAAATAATTTTTCAGCTTCACTCTATCATCATCAGATGGTTCACGATCGTTTCTTATAAAAATAATACACCTTGCGCAGTATTCATAAAGACTCTGTTTGCCATACTTTGTATCATTTGAGACCCTGAAAACAAGCAGATTACTCTCAGCGCTTGTATTAAGAAGCTTGGCTGCCGCAAGCATTTTGCCAACTTTAGGCTCATCGTCATTTCCAAAAATTGCGGCGGCAAATTTGAAATCAGTGTTGTTAAAGATTGTATTTAAATCATCCCTACAGTTAGCTTGTATAGGATTGGACTCAATTGATGACATTGTACTCTAAAAGCGACTTGTGAATAGTACTCAAAAAATGCGTTCAAAAAAGTAGTGAAAAATGGTGAGAGAAAATAATAAAATAATGAGCTGAAGGGGCTAGGAAGGAACGCTTTTATACCTCTCTGGTTGTGCAATTGAGGCTTGCCAAAGGCAATTCCTTTTCTCCCTGAATAAAATTGGCAAACAGGCGGCTTTCAGTCTTCCAAAATTGTACTTTCTATGACGTACACTTCGGCCATTGAACAAAGAGAAGCAAGAACATGCTGCTGGGAGACTGCAAAATAAATTGCACTTTAAAAGAACCACTATAGAGGCTACGTCATTCTTGGAAACCACTCAAAGGAGCTCTTTGAAAACATGTAAAAGAAAAGAGTGTCTCCAAGCAAAGGCCACAGAGATGCTTTGTAAGTTTCCAATTTTTTTTTGAGCAAAGCTGGGCCCTTTGGAATAAGCCATGGCCGCTGCCGGCAAGTTCGACAGAGAATCCTCCAATTTTTTTTGGCTTAAAAAAGAGCAAATGCAAATGTATTGTCTCCACCCTCAGCAATAAGCAAATAAATGCTAAACATGAATAGGCAAGCTCAACTACTACGCCAAGGAGTGATGTCCATGTCAACAACAGTCAGTCACAGGGAAACGTGGATCACCAATGGTCAGGCAAGTACAAGTACTGTGCAATTCTATGTCTAATTGTTTTCAAGGTGCAGCTATATTTTCATAAAGACTAGCTAGCTTGTCTAAAGCTGGAACTAACCCTGTCCAGTTCGAGCAACTGACAAAATTACAACTGAGTGCAATGTCACAAGCCCCAGAAAGTCAAGGTGGCATTCATACTTACTATAGATACCAGCAGGTCTTACCACTTCAATCACAGGAGGCACCTGCTTTGTTTCAAGGTTTGGATTCACTATTCATGATTGACGTGGGCACCAATGTGAGGGGCTCTTTTTTGGTTTGCCGTGGACTGATATACCAGACGATGAGCCAAAGACGGCAATACCGTCTTAGGATTGCAGAAGATGTACAGGCAGGGGTGGTGCCTGCCCCAGTACTGCTTTCCCATCTGTTGACCATTGGGTGTGTCAATGTGAGGCAGCTGGCAGACGCTGTTCTTATACGAATGTTCAAAACAGTTGCCGGCTGCGTTCTGGGTTCGCGGTGGGTAACCTGAAAAGTTTTGCCAAAGAAACTATTGGGAAACAAACTTTGCGAGTGGGCACAGGAATGGTTGCGTGATCTCTGCAAGTACATCATCAAAGACGATCGCATGGAGGCGTTGCTTAACAATTCAGACGAGTACTATAGGGCCTACGAGAAGACAAGCTGTGCAATGGGGAACAGTGGCACCATTTTCAATCCTGATGGCGGCATAGGTCAAGAGATGCTAAATGAGAATAAGCCCGGGATCCACCTGGTAATTGGTCTATGCTACAAGTGTCAAGAATAGGTGAAAAGAAGTATTTATTTCTCGCTGAGGAGTATCTCCAGCCGGCGCGCCTAGGGCGCTGCCTTGCCTTTATATACTCCTCCTGCGCTGCAACATTAGATATAACCTTATTATGTCCTCTGATGAAAACTCATCCTCAATAGGATCAGGGCTTTCTGCGCTCTCGTGTGCCAGAGCGCCATCCTGCCCAATCTCAACACAAGGACACACTTGAGCATGACGAGTTTTTATTCTCTGTATGACGGACAAAATATTTAATAAATAATAGAAAGTGCCTGAAGAAAGTGTCATCTTTTGCGTCGAATAGGTTGAAATCGCTCCCAAACCAGTAGTTCTTTAAGAAAATATCTTGAAACATTTTTTACTCTAGTGCTCGAGTTAAACGGATAGCATATGCGCTTGATTTGATAGTGCTTGTTAGCGAGTAAGTTTTATGAGCAAATATATTAATAAATATGCGATTGTGAGTAATAGCGAGCTAAGGAACCTCTATTCCCATCTTGCGAAGAAGTGAGCCATATCTACTGGCCCACTCAACGATTGCCGCGACCAGCTTTGGCTGCAGCTCAGCACGTTCCAACAGGTTTTATTTGGCGCAACATTTAAGCGCTGAGTTTGTTTGCAATATCTTGAAAAAAGCACCAACCACCACCAAAGCCAAACAATATATTATATTTGCCAATAATAGTTTCAATACCCTACCAGAAAAGGTTTTTTTGGTGCAATTTGCAGGGGGTATATAGAACAGCTTGGGAATAACGCCAAGATGCACGTCTTCCTGATGTGGGTTCGCCTCTCGCACGTGCATGGTGCCTATATGTTGAGACGCGCTAAGCTGCGGCCAAAGGTGCTAGTAAATATTGCCCAGCTCTCAGCAAAATAAGAAAATGGACTCCGTAGTGTGCCAGTACTCATATCCGCTTATATTCATACTATACTTGCTCATAAACTTGCTCACTAGCAAATATCTAGAGACCTGTCTTCTATTTGTCGATCCAACCGCAGCAACTAGAAAGAAACCACGTCCATAATTGGGTCTTGCAAAGAAGATATCTGGTACGCAGTGCTGCGGCTGCTGCCATTTATTAGCGCTAGTTTCCACGTACACTTTTTTTAGTCCTTTCTTTATTACTTGATTCTCCGTCTTTTTGATGCGTACACTATCACTCTTCCAGATTCTCCCATCCCACGTTGTAGAACTGATTGTTGGCCATGTCGCAGGAAGCAGCCGCTTGCTGTTTGATGGCGTTACTCACGGCTCTGAGGCGTATTCAGTGCTTTCGATGCCGTTGCTGAGTGTATGTCGGGATTTCCGTGCTGTTGTTCTCGCCCGCTACTGCAAGATCCACTCGCTTGACCTCAGCTTCTTTTCCGATCAAGGCAACGACAAAATGATCTTGTGGCCAGAGCGACTCAGGGGCATTAGGTTTCCGACGCATCTTTACGCGCGAGAACTGGATATTACTTTTGGAACGTTTAGCGTCTATAATGGAACTGTATTAAAGGAACTATTGAGCGAACCTTACCGCGACATTTTGTGTCCAATGGTCCGCTCACTGAAAGTCACGTTGACTCAGACGACAAAAGAACAGAGGCTGCTTGCCAGTAGTCCCTCCGCGCAGGACATTGAAACCAACATTTGTGCCTTTGTACAGCGTATTAGACTGATGGCACCGGCGACGAGAAAAGTTCGTATTTTGTTAGAGTCACGCTCTGACAACGAATCTCAGTTTGTCGTTCAGCATTTCAGCAGCCTTGTCGCGCAACTCAGCCAGCTTGGAAATACCATCGAACACAACTACACCTGCAATCCGATACGTCTAGAACCACCACCAACAGGCATCTGTAGCCTAGTTCATGTTGACTGGACTGAAGAGAACGTCGATATAATGATGCAACTAGCGCGACATAACGCGGCGACTTTGCAGACACTAAGGCTTTACATGGGGGAGACATATTATATCGGTCAACTTATCCAGAACGTCGACGGCAGCTATGTACAGTTTCCATACTTGACTTCGTTAAGGCTTGAGCGGTGGTTGGGATGGGAAAGGGGGGAGACAGAGCAGGAGACACCACCAGTTTTTCCTAGTGCCACACCCTTTCCCAAGCTTCGGCATCTGAGCTTTACAAGTGGGTATCCATTTGGCGACGACACGCCGTTTAGAGGTAACACGGGCACTCTCGAGTATGTGCGTTTGTGTATATCCTCTGGTGTACTGAGGGTTCTAAAAGAGCGCCAGGTATTTACTCACAACAGCCATCCGAAGCTACAGTGCGTCAGGCTTGAGCTTTCGTCCTTTCGCCCACTAGAACTTATTGATTCGGAAATCTCGTGTATTCAGTTTGCGCTGAGCATTGGATCCAATGCTCGCGTGCGCAAAGTTGACCATTGGCCGAGCCCTCTACCACGCCAGCATGTAATTCCGCTACTTTGTGAGTATACCTGCATTCAGGTGTTATTGCTGCCATTTATATCAATGGATCTCTGGGGTACTATCGCATTGGTCAAGGCACTTCCGCTTCTCACGGATCTGCATATTGGAACAGCCAGGATAGGATCACTGCCTCGAGGCGTCCATAAACACATGCTTCCCGCATATGTTATCGCCAACTATGCGCCAATAGGAGAGCGGTTCCGTTGCTTGCAATTGGAGTTACACGACAAACAGTTCAAAGTCTCCGTCAAATGCATGCTTTTGCTGGCGTTGGTGTGCCCCAATTTTGACTACACTGCCATTCCTGTCGATCGTCGCGAGCTATTCATGGCGCACATGAAAAAGACCATCAGTTCAAACGGGTACAGACAGCATGCAGCGCGACTACGTCGATTGTTGTTTGGCGGGTGGAAGGATGAAATTCCGAGCGTTAGTACTTTAGAGGCAAAAATAAAGCATCATTAATAGCCAGCAAGTGGAACTATCTGTAATAGAAATGCGTGCAACAACAAGGCAATTAGTGTAATCTCCTTTTGATATATAGCTTCATAGAGAAATTGGTGACTACAACGCTGTGTGTGATTGGATTTCAACTATAGTGTGTTTGAGGTTGTATGTTAATAATACAAGTAACATGTTGAGGCGCGCAAAGCTGCAGCCCAAATGGGTAAAGGCGATCGCTGAGTAGGCCAGCGTATATAGCCCGCGTCTCCTCAAGATACGGAAAGGGACTCTTTAGTTCGCTATCACCCTCATATGCTTATTTTTATACTATATTCGCTCATAAAACTTGCTAGCAGATGACGTAGAACACTTTCCTGATTATGTTAACGTGATCTGATCACAGTGTTGGATGAGGTTCCAACAACAGCAGCAGTAACTTTATTTCCGTGAAATTCAAAAAAATTTATTTATTGCACTCACATTTCCAACCATGCTTTTTTCTAATGACCAGCAACAACCGAGCATAACTAAGGAGAGAAAGAGACTGAGGAGTTGGGAACTTGATCTAAATCGGAAACGTGAGAGCCTACAGTCACCCGAAGAGATACAGCAGTGGCAGCAGCAGTGGGATCGGTTGACAGTCGAAAAGGAGGCGCTGCTGAAACGCCGACAGCAATATCATGAGCAGCAACAGGAGCAGGCGCAACAAAAGCGCGAAGCCAAGCTTGTTCGGCGACAGAAACACGAGGAGATGATGAAACAGCATCGTGAAGCAAGCCAGAAGCGCATGCAAGAGGAGTGTGAGGCGAGGATGGCTATGAAGCGGAGACGCGAGTTAGAGCTAGAGCGAAAGAAGCAGGTACGACTACAGCGGAGACAGACGATGATCGAGCGCAGACAGCAGGTGCCAGAGCTTGCTTTATCGTGTGATAAACCAATGGCTCCGAGTCCCAACAGCGTTCTACAAATGGTCTTTGGCTACCTGTCGCCTGTCCCAGGACCAGCCTGTACGTCTAAAGAGCTTTTGGTGCACCTGCGCAGCCTTCAGCGAGTAGCCGCCGTTAACCGGGAGTGGCGTGCAGTCGCATTGCCGCTGTTCTACCACACTGCTTATGTGGTTATTGGCGGATCGCTAGATATCCGGGATGTGGACGATGACGGAAAGAGTGTTGATACCAAAGGACGAGGTGTGAAAGGCGACGACAGCATGGGTATTGGTAATAAAGGGCAAGGCGAGACTGATGTCGTTGACGAGGGTGACGACTGGAACAGTGACGACGACGATGACTTGCTCAACCCGGTTGGACTTTCTCGGAGTGGCATTGACATACGGCTTCGCACAAACATTGGCCTCCTCAGTGCGGCGGGCCTGATTGAAAAGGCAAGCGAGGTGCAGATAATAGTGCAAGGCAAGGGCCAGACTGCGGGCCAGCTCTTGCGTCAACTACTGCTGGCTGAGTTTGGCAGACATATGTGGCCAGCAGTTGAGCTTTTGCGCATCGACATGCGGGACTCTAGTGGTACGACTCAGACCAATACCGAGGCAGAGTAGGATCTCAAGGCTGTCGAGGCGCTCAATAGGCTTCTCTCCGACATTTTGCCTTCACTACGCAAGATCGAGTACTACGGATCCCACTCCAAGGCGATATACGGCTGCGTACTCATCGAGCAGCTGATTAAGGAACGGTTGAATAGGCCAGAATTATTGTGCGCTGTGCGGGTCAAGGCAGACTGCTGGCCAAAGCTCACCGATGACTACGACACGGGTGTGACGGCTCTGCCAATCTTTATCGATAGTATGGAGATCGATGGACCCGACGAAACGTATCTGATGCCAGCTCCGATTATGATAGCCGATACTCTGGTTGAGCTGAAGTTGGCTCCCGTCATTGAGGAGTTCGAGTGGAATCTCCTTGAATACCTGGGTGACATGGATTCGACCGAAGGGGGCTCAGTCTCTTCAAAGTCGCTGATTTCGTTCTCCTCCTTGAAGACGCTAGTACTGAAAGCAATGAACATTGAGCATGTTCTTGAGTACCGGTTTGAGGGCCGTGAGGACGAAGAGGAAAGCGAAGAGGGCACGCTGTATTATGACGATGTGCAAAGCCAGCTTTGCACTCGCTTCCGCGACTTGCCCGAGTACGATACGCCAAAGTTTCCGGTGCTATCCAGCCTTGAGCTGCGCGACTCAATCCATTACTGGAGCTTGAGTATGTTTGCCGATAGTCCGATAACTTCCCTGGTGCTCTGCTGTTCGGCGTGTTCTTTTCAGAGCGACTTTGATCTCTCCATATTCCGCGGTCTGCGCAGCCTTAGTTTGCGATTTACGAGTACTATAAGTAAGGACGATACAGCCAGAGTCAGCAAGGCCCTGTCGACTGTCTGTCCGAGTCTTAAGCATCTGACACTGGCCCTGACTGTTGGCAAGAGTTTGAGGCTCCTATTCCCGCGTCTCCCATTTGCTGATAGTCTGACTTTGCTGACATTGGAGGGCGAGCATCGACAGCACGATGTGGAATACATGTTGCGGCTTTTCCCTAATCTGCGTCGATTGAGTGTCTGTGTGATATTCAGCGAGCCAATCTTTTCTGACTCCAGGCTCATCGACGAATACCAGTGTGCTAATGCTGCGAAGACATTGCCGCCTCTCAACACGTCACTACGCGTTTTGGAAGCATACGGAAAGAGGTACTTTTCAGATTACTATCGCCGTAACTCTACTCCAAAGTCAAAGCGCTTGATGGCCCCGGAACTAAATCATTACCGCGGTATGATCGTCAGTCTAGTCTGTCGTTTGCCCGCATTGGATATGTTGCGAGTCGGTGCCCAGTCTGTCGACGGCGTCACCAAGGGCATTGGTGCGATTGTTAGCACCAATGTTGGCCTAGAGTATATTGGCTGCCTGCAACGCCTCAGAGTCCAGTCCTTGGAATATTAATGTTTTATGTTCTTCGATTTTAACAATTATTTGAAATTGATAGGTAAACTAGACGCTAACAGGCAGTGGGTTATTCCCTTTTCTGGCCTGAATATCCATTTAATTTTATAAGAATTTAAATAAACAAATAAAAATACCAAGGCGCCGCCCTCACCTTCCCTACTTGACCATAGCCCAGGCTGCTTGCAAGGTCGGTGGGCGAGCACCCACTGCTCATTAGCGTCTAGCCAACCTATCAATTTAATCTACTTTTTTTTATTGACAGTACATTTGTCCTATGCATGCTATAAAAAATACAATTGCTCTGCACTTGGTAGTATTTGTGGTCCACTAGCAGGTGGCATCATGGCATTGGCAAGCATTGTCTTTGTCTCCTTTGTAGAGTGATGTGCAAAGCCCCGACGCAAAGGCCGCCAAAAACTGGACATCCTCGTCATTGCCTTCTTTGCTCAACCAAAGTCTTTTGACAAAAGAGGCCAAAGGTTTTTACAGCATTGGTTGGATGAGCTTTTTTGAGAATTCTTCCCACATTCTTCTTTTCGCTTGTCCACACTTTTTTAGCCATTTATTGTTTTCACCCAAGCTATCCACATATTTTGGTCCCTTTCAACAAGTCTTTAGTAGCCACTATGTCCAGCCACTTGTCTCCAGCTCAAACTCTTCCTATAGACGTTCTACGTTCAATTCTAAAGTGGATAATTTGTGCAAAAAGGTCGCGTTTGCATGGCTATCTCTTCCAAGTGGACTATCTAAAGGAGTTGCTGACTGTGAGCTCTGCTTGGCGACAGGAGTCTCTTAAATTCCTGTGGAGAGATCTAAACCTCACCATTAATGATGAAAAAATGGAAGTGCATCTCAATCACCCAAAGTGGGTTAATAGTAATAGTCTACCGAATAATGCTATCAACTTGGTGAAGAAGATTCATATAAATGTCAACATGCCTAGTATTTCTAGTGGAAATGCTTACAAACTTTTGGTCGACTATATTGGAGACACTAAATTGTTTCCGTTGGCTAACAAGCTAACAGTCAATATAAGTAAAGTTAAGACTGATGGCACTGATTATAAAGACACTGGTATCGCCAATGCTCTAGAGTTTGCTGAACTACTAAAGTCAATGGCTCCAGCGGCAACTACGGCGTATATGCTATGGAGTTACTATTGCCTAGTAAGCAGCATTGACAATAACAATCATGACAGAAATTTGGGTGAAGAAATATTAGGAGTTCTTGCAAATGCAATCTATGCTGGCACTACACATGCCCATTTCGATATGTGTCAAGTTGATGTTAAAAGTCAATTGACTATAGACTCCATTCCACAACTTTCCCAGCTTTCCTTATTCTATTACGAGCCATCAGACATGCACCTAAGCCTGATGCACAAGTCTGCCAGTACACTTCAATACTTATGTATCAATAACGCGGCTGCTGACAGGCTAGTTCAAGATGCAAATGGTGATGCTGTTGTATACCCAAATTTGACTTATCTAGGATTGCGCCCAAGTTTCTGTGATATCTCTGTTTCAAATGAAATGACCACCAATATGGTACCATTTCCTGTGCTGAACACTTTGGAGCTGGAAGAACCTTATCCATTTAATGATGACGTGTTATTTCGAGGCAACACTGCTACCTTAAAATCTCTGTATTTATATTTGGACGATAATACCATCCGAACACTTAGTCAGGAGCAGGTCTTTAAAAGCAAGCACAGAGTCTTGCAGAGAGTAAATGTCCAATGGCCTAATCTTAATAGGGATACCCCCATTAGTTCTGAGGTCAACACAAGCAAGTTTTTAAACCATTTAGCGGGTACCACAAAAAGGCTCCAAGTGTGGGATCAATATCCAGTGAGGGCCTGCCTATTAGCAGCGCAGCATGGCCAGGGATTCCAGAATATTAAGATCTTCGACATACTTGGAAGTTCAATGTTTTACGATATGTTAAATGTACTGAAGGTACTTCCATCCCTTGTTGAGCTTAGTTGTAACATTGGTGGCCTTGGAGGAGAGCTGGAGGATATCGCCGAAGATGAACTTACTGACCACATAGTTGCCACATATGGCGATGCAGGTATAAATTTAAATATTTGGAGATTAGATTCCATCGGCTGCAGATA
Organism: Coemansia sp. RSA 922; assembly: GCA_027577415.1. Lineage (NCBI taxonomy): Eukaryota > Fungi > Kickxellomycota > Kickxellomycetes > Kickxellales > Kickxellaceae > Coemansia > Coemansia sp. RSA 922. The sequence continues at coordinate 14,916 of JANBQS010000061.1, read as the reverse complement.
CGCCCCCACAATGGTTAGCTATATTTTGCCTATCGCGCTGATATGTCCCAAGCTTTGGCGGATGGAAATTACATCATATACCTCTCAGGATTACAAGGCCAGTGTTGCTAAAGCTCTGAAAAGAGGCCCATATAGCAAATACGCACCTCAGCTTGGCGGAATTCTAAGTGCCATACGTATTATCGAGTAGGAAAAAAACATATGTAAGCCATAGCGAACTAAAAAGAATTTACCCAATATTGTGTACCCTGGTAAAGTCGCTCCCGCTTCTGTCGGATCTACACACTTCGATGCCCAGCCTGGGACCAATTCCTGACGGCGTTACCTTGGATATGCTTTCTGAACACGTAATCTCAAACTATGCGCCAATGGGCAAGCGATTCCGGTGTTGGCATCTTGAAGAAAGCTCCTTCAGTAATTTCAAAGATGCAAAGGTCTGCGTGTTTCTGCTCCTACTGGCACTGGCATGTCCCAATTTCGACTACAGTGGTCCTCATTCCGTCTATCGCGAGCTGTTTATGAGCCAAATGGAAATGAATATCTCTTCAGATCCATTTAAGCCCTATGCACCTCGCTTGCACCGCTTGTTGTTTACCGAGTGGCAGAACTTCTAGTATATATTTTGTTTTTGGAATAAAGTGATATGAGTTTGACCATGGTCTGACAAGTGTTGGCGATTAGGTATAAGAGCAAATAGAATGAGAGAAGTAAGCGAATTCCGCTTCTCAAATGGAATCAGAAAGTGCAGAATAGAGTCCAAGGCATCTATACTGTGTTTGTGGCTTACAGTGGTCCGTGTACATTCAAGGCAGCTCTAGGAGCAACTATGCCAATATGGGTGCCAAGTGCAATGGGAACCTCAAATCTGACATGTCTACCTGTAACTACAACATGAGAACCTTTTTTGCCTCGCAACAGTATGTAGGTCAATTCGAGTGGACAGGGCGATATGCACGGACTGGAAGCCATTGGCAGCGGCGTGTCCATGGATGAGCACTATGGTGCTCTAAGGCCCTGGATCCAGACTGCAATGTTGCCGCCATCAAGCTGCCGACGGCCGTGTACAGGGACCACATCACTTCTACGCGTATGAAATGTGCTGGCAGCAATGGCGACAAACCTGTGTATGCTAGTGGTGCAGCCGATCTGAACCGCCAGATTATCCCTCTCGTAGTCAACACACAGGGGTGGCTGAAGGGACTTGGCCTTGACTTGCACTACTCTCCGTGCGAGTCAGTCAAGCCGACTAACCAAGTCCAGCTCTATGACTCTGGCAGCATTCCTGAAAGGTCTGACGAGGCTCGGGAGTGGTCAGTGGGCAACGGATTAGTGCCTACCATAAACCTTTCTGGTATCAAGGCTAGTGACCCGCGTTTGGTCTGGATCTCTGCCATGAGCTATGTGCGAGTGAAACAAATGCTCAACTATTAGCCATTGATAATGGCAAACAAAATAAATGGCGAGTCTGTAGAAGTGAGTATCGGCGACTCCCAGCCACTTGCTATCATGGATAGCGCCAACCGCAAGGGTAGTAAGTTGGCGGCCCACGATATGCGCACACTATCACTTTTCTCTGGCTGATGCTGGCAATGGCACTATGCTGATTGGTATCCAAGGTGCTCCGTAGCTTTCTGTTCAAGTTGATGAGGGGGTTGGGTCAACCTCAACTCGCTTCAAGGGAGGAATGCAACACCGTGCTCTCCAGTAACTCTTTTACAATGTTTTTGATATGTTGCTAATGGATATAAATTGTATATACTCTGTGGTAGTTTGGGTTGCATGCAAGGCTAGAAGCTTCAAATTATACATATTTGTAATATACGCGTATCTTAATGAAAGAGTTAATGGAGGTTGTTTAAGAGAAATAATATATGTTGAAAGTGACCTGTGTGGGAACACATATGAGCCGCAGCACATAGGAGTACATCTTTCATGTTCTAACAATGAAGCAGAATTAGTCTGATCACCAAAGTAATTAAAAGGAGGCAACTCAGACATGCAATGAGAGATGGACTTGCCGGTCAAAGGAGCTCAAGTTCTTTCTTCAAAGCGCCTTTTCTCGGATTACATAGAATTATTTCCCCCTCCCACCAACTAAAGATGGGGACACACACACTTTTAAGTTTAAAAGGCCTGTTCACTGCTGGCCAGAAATTTTCTTTCTTTTTCACTCCATTTTTATCCACTATATTTCTTGGGCGTCTAGTTGCTTCTTGTGCTTTTAATGATTATCCAGGAATATTTCTATTTAGCAACATCGGCGTTGCAGCGCTCTGCTTTTCCAGCCACTGATGCCGTTGTGGCAGCCATGTCGCTCTATGCAGTCCTGCGCAACAAGACGCCATTGTCCAAGTGGCTAGGCAACATGCCATCCCTTCTAGCTTGCGCTATGCTTGCTGCACTTGCCGTTCACTTATCAGCTGCTTGGACTGACCTTCTCTATTCAACTGCCGTGCTCTTGTCCTTCATCCTGTCTGCTTCGACAACTAGCTGTATTTGGTTTCAAGTATTCCATCTATTAGGCATTTACCGAGCACTGAATGGTCCAAACGAAGTGAGGAGTAGTGCAGTATGTGCTCTGCTACATGGCGTTCTAGTGCTGGCAAACCTTGATGCCTCAAGCAAAGCCCTGCTATGCCAAGTCGCCTTTCGAATCACCTATACCCAAGAACGCTATCTCTACAAGCTGCAAAAACTGCGCCAAGTTACACTTGATGATCTCTGGCCACTTCCAGAGAGATTCCAGCTGCGCACTGCTTACAGTGAGTTTAAAATCAACACCAACGAGTCATATTTTGTTTTGCGTGCCATTTTCCGCATGATGTGGCGTCCAATGATTCCAGTGTACCTCGTCGGGTTGCTGCTACAGTTCTTACCTTTACTTCGGATTAAACTAAACAGCAGCATTTTGCACAATGTTGAAGATTTGTCTAACTATAGCTTGTATATGATTGTTTCAGACGTTGCACGCATAATGATTATTCAGCTGTTGAATAACCAGCAGTATGTAGCACGTCAGTATATTAAGAACAAAATGGCCAGAGCAAACAACGCTATTGACATTGAGATGTTCCGCTTGCCCTTACGGAGGTTGGGGCTAAGCAAGGAATTAATTGGGTTTACATCTCCTGGTTATTACATTGAGCACTTAATCGAACTTCCACAAGATGTTGAACGCTTACTCAGCTCACTCTTTTCTTTGATAATGTCAGGATGGATGTTGTACAACCACATTGGTTACTTTGTGATAATTGCGACTATAGTGCCTCATCTGCTGAAGCTTGTTTATAGCGGGCTAGGGTTACTAATTGGAAGTGAGTATAGTTGGAGTGAACCCAAAGGCTCTAGCTGCAGTGCGTCAGACATAGCTGATATAACCAAGGGCATTAAATCCATAAAGATATTTGCTTGGGAGAAAATGTTTCCAAGTTTATCACCCAAGCCAGCTTCCACATATAGTAAAAAGCTTCCATGGTATGCTCCAATTATGAGGCTTGTTTGGACTCTGCTGAACTCATTCAACTTGCTTGTTAATAAGTTGAGCGCACTTGCAGCCATATACACCTACTCTACATCCGCGATATCTAATGTGGGTATATCCAATGCCAATATACTTGAGGTTGATTATCTTATTCAAAAATTACAGGCCGATGTGAATGAAATACGCAGAATAGTATTAGGGTTTAAACGCATTCCAAGAAGCAATCAGAGGGTTGAAACTATGCTTAAAGGCGACTATCGCAATTCTTTACCTCATTCAGACGATATATCAGAGGTTGGCCCATTAGTAGAGATGGACAATTGTAGTTTTACCTGGGGTAGAGGGAATATCGCCAGAAATGTTCTCTCGAATGTTTCATTGAGTGCTAGTGCAGGAGAATTGGTCGCAATTGTTGGCAAGACTGGTGCTGGAAAGACATCACTACTGTTGGCCATGTGCAGTGAAGTGGAAATGACGCAAGGAACAGGAAGGTTGGTTGGCAAAATCGCATACCTGGAGCAGCAGCCGTGGATTATGAATGGCACGTTACGTGAAAATATTCTCTTTGGGCGTGAATATGAAGAAGACTATTACTGGAAGGTGTTGAGTGCTTGTGCACTTACAGACGACTTGGAGATGTGGCTAAATGGTGACATGACGATTATAGGTGAGAATGGCATGAATATCTCTGGTGGTCAAAGGGCTCGCCTGGCATTGGCTAGAACTGTGTATTCTAAGGCTGACATCTATTTCTTAGATGATCCTTTGTCAGCAGTGGATGCTATTGTCAAACGCCATATTCTGGACAATATCATCCTAAGCACTGGACTGTTGGGTGATAAGCTGCGGTTTGTCACTACCAATGCAGACAACATTTTGCCACTCTGCAACCAGGTTGCTACTGTGGATGATGGTCGTGTCTTGGTTAAAGTGCAGACACCCCAAGTCCACACTGCATTCAAGTTTAAGGAACAAACAAAGCCAATACTGAGAGATGTTGCCAACACCAGCAATGAGCTACAGGCTACACCAGCTTCAGATGACAAGGAAATAACCAGTACCACTGACGAGAGCAATGATTTGATAGCCAGTACTAGTGATACCTCTAAGGCCCCAAAGCAGTGGTCACACTGGAGTAATGCCTTGTATGCTATTCGCATTTGTGGATTTCCAATGGTAGCAACTATTGTAATGACTGTGTTATTCGATAAGATATCAGCAACGATGCTTGATATGTACAAGCTTGATGTGTTAAAAGGCAACACTAATTCTACTAAGGCCAATAACAATGCGATGCTAACTTTTATTGGAGCGACAACAGTGAGCAGTTTGTCTAGCTCTTCAATGCGGAAACTTCTGGAGCACGTGAAATATGTTTTGGTTAATTATGGATTCAGGCAAAAAATTGGTAACCATCTTATTAGAGGCCTGCTGTTTGCACCATTGACATACTTTGAGAGTAAGCAGGATAGTGATATTTGCAAGGAACATGGTATCGCTATGTACACATTTACTAGTCATGTACATCACTACTTGTCATATAGTTGTGCAGATGCCTTATCTGCCCTCTTGTTGATATACCGGATTGCAAAGTCTTCCCCTTGGCTTATCTTTTGTGTTCCGCTGTTTTGGTGGGTGTCCCATGCGATGAAATCCGCTTTCGCGCCATTAAAAAATTGTTTAGATGAGTTGGCTAAGAAAGAGAAGAATGACCATAGTCACAACAAAAGCTTGGTCGATAATGGAGCTCAGATGATCCGTCTCTTTGGCGTAGAGCCCTACTTTACAAACATTTATATACAGAGTGCCGAGAACAGAACTCGTTTTGGCACGATAATACCTGCTTACGGTAATTTAAGTAATTTAGTGTCCGCAACTGCTAAAACAGCACTGCGCTCGATACTGCTCTATGTCTATATTGTCATGTCAAAGCTGGGCCTGTACAATATAAGGGCTGGCGATGTTGCTGAGTTCCGCGATAACTGTGGAGCAATCAGTTGGAAAATAGAAACTATTTCCTCGTTGCCCACACGAACTTTCAAGCTACTAGCCGAGATTAACGACTTCCGCAATCTAGCTGAGCGTGATGCAGAGGCTCCGTATGTAATCGATAGCTGTCGGCCATCAGTGCAATGGCCACCCAATGGCAAAATTGAATTCCGCGACTTCAGCATGAAGTATGGCGCAGATCTAAACTACGCTCTAAAGAACGTCAACTTGACCATCAACCCAGGAGAGAAGGTTGGTATTGTTGGGCGGACTGGCGCTGGAAAGTCTTCACTGGCTAAGGTGCTGTTCAGGTTGATTAATGAGAATACAAGTGGCTCAATTTTGATTGATGGACAGGATATTTCTGAATTTGGTGTTGGTGACTACAGACCACAACTGGGTATGATACCCCAAGAGTCATCAATATTTAGTGGATCAATCAGAAGGAATTTGGATCCACTCAATCAGTTTGATGTCGAGGGAATGTGGGCAGCATTGGTAAAGTGCAACTTGTCTGAACTAGTTTCCTCCAAGGTAATCTCAAGCAATGGTAGTGAGGAGACTGAGTATGAAAAAGATCAAATACGCAAAAAAGAACAGTGGCAAAATGCTGGTTGGCTTAAGCGTGTGGTGCTATTTGTTCTAAAGAAGATGCCCACGACGTTAGACCCTGTAGAACAACTCAAGTTCAATGGATTGGATAAATCTGTTAAGAGTTGCTTTAGAAGCTTTAGCAGTGGTCAACAGCAGTTAGTTGGTTTGTGTCGGGTGATTATGCGCAAACGCAAAATTGTGGTGCTGGATGAAGCCACAGCCAATGTCGATTTGGAGACAGACAAGTCAGTCCAAGAGCTGATTCGCAAGGAGTTTAGCGATTGCACTGTGCTGACTATTGCTCATCGCCTAGAAACTATTATGAACAGCGATCGCATTATTGTCATGGACAAGGGCACCATTGCTGAAATTGGCACACCTAAAGAATTGCTTGCCAAAGACGGAATGTTTGCGCAACTAGTCAAGACCAGCGACTTTGGTCAGTAAATTATGCTAGGGTAGTTCTTATATAGTTCAAACAAGTATCTTTGCAACTATATTTTGGTGGCACTGAGCCACTCATTTAGAACGTAGCGTGTCCTAGCATATAAATTGTAATTAATTTGTTCCCTTGTTACAAAAACGACGATCTGAGTACATTGGCACTTGGAAGTCTGTTAGCGAGTAAGAGTTATGAGCAAATATAGTATAATAAATAAGCGGATGTGGATATTAGCAAACTAAGGAACCTCGATCTATTACTTAGTGGGCGTAGCGAGCTTGAGCTTATAGAATATAATAAATATGAGCGTATAAAAAGTGAGAACAAGAATCTAACTCTGGGTGTTGACGGGTTAATGTTTATATAGCCTTTTTCATGGCCCGTTTCCATAGACGGAAATACGCCTTTCCCGCAATCATTAGTGTCGCCGTGTTGTGCCTCTTTGCAGGCGGGCGATCATCTATCGGCGGCGGGATATTTGGGCGTTGAGAGTCCTGGTCATCTTGCAGTCGTGTGTCGTCGTCAGGCTGATCACGTGGGCCGACGCGCTGTAATACGACGCGCGTAACACCTGTTGATATTAGACCCAGAACCGACTAAAGCCCCACCCTCTGAATGCTTTGCCACCTTTCTTCCTTAGCATATTTATTTATATATCCAGTGTCACATAGCCGTCGTATGTGACGTAGCACTGATTGACGTTGATGATCATAGTATGTCTCAACAGTATTTATATGTTTTTCCCGCTCAGCACTAGGCTGAGGAATCGGGCAGTTTTCTCTCTTGTTCTTTTCTGAATTTATTGTTTTAACATTTTTAAAATCTACTCTTGTAACATCCAGCTCCCCGCTCTGGGAATACCCCCTGTTAATTTTTAGTTTAGTGTTCAATAGTCTGCAGCCCTGCATTTTTGTCTACCATTTACTTTACCACATCCCACGCATGCCTTTGCATATGCCAAGGCTATTTCGACAATAGCCAGATTTTGGGTGATTGGAAAATAATGCTCGTGGCAATGTAATTGTCAGGATAACGTTTTTATCCATTTATTTCATGTTGTTCTATTGTGAAAGGCATTACTCAATAGTCCAATTACTCAAATATGCTTTACAGGTGAGATTTTTCTTATTGCTTGGCTTGACCAACTCCAGGCTAGCTTTGCTATAAATGGCATCGATATGGCTTTTATTCTCCCAAAGATATTTTGGCTCTATCGTTTTTATTTTAATTTCCTCTTGACAAACGCTACCTCACCAGAATTAATATCTTGCTGGCATTGTCTATTACATATTTTTCGATGGACTTTATATACCCCATCCCGTGCTCATTTTGTGGAAAGTTGCTGACATCTGATGATAGTACGATCTATCACTTTATCGATTATCACAATGGAGGTGAATCGAAGAACGAGTAGGCAGTATATTAGGACTGGTCTTTGTGCAAACACATACAGGCAAATAAGCCATTAGATGGCAAAACACCAGTAGTATAAAGAGACTGGAGAATTAATAGTCAACTGGTCGCTTGCTCTTGCTGGTTAGGTGGCGCGAATGGTGGGTCGCGTAAGCCTCCACAATAGCCCAGCGTAGCATATATATATATATATATTATAGTTGACTTTGTTTCATGGTATTCTTATAAAGCGTTCCCTTTATTCTCATTTCGAGCCGGTTACAGATCAAGCCCCACGCTCAAGACTTGTGGCTGTACTTGGGTCAAGACACTCGTAGCTGCAGATACAAAAGCTGTATCTCTGGCCAAGTACAACAGTTACATACCGGCAACACACAAGAAAGACAGTGGCCGCCGTATTGTCACCCGCTTCATCTATTGGCATATGGTATCTGTGCGCCACAATAATCAGCTAGACTGTTATAACTGGTTATGTTGAGTACTTACCGTCATAGTTTCACCAGGGAACTCCCAAGTAGTTGCAACAACAACTTTCACAACACCATCGTGAAAGCCGAAAACTAAACACGGTGCCTTCTTTTGCCGTCTTTGTAGTGTATTGTGCCAGCAAGTCCATTATAAACGCTTCCTTTGGGCTTTCCAACTGGCACAGAGTTGTACTGCTAGTGGTGTGTGCGCTGACGTCCCAATGCAGACAAGTGTTATAAAACAAGTAGTATATAAAAATAAAGTAGAAAAAAATTGAGGTATTGAAAAACAGGGAATCGAGAAAAAAAGTGGAGCTGAAAAAGCGAGTGTTTCCCGCCACAAAAACTCACAACAAAAAAGGCTGGGAAGGGGAAGGAGAGGTTTTTTCGCGTGGATACAAAACTGGCCTTTTTCGCTGTGGAAAGTGCAAAAATGAATACACTCCCACTTTTTAAAAAATAAAAAGTGATATTCTCACAGCTTATTTTGCAAGACAACTACCAGGCGGGGCATATCCATCCACTATACATATCAAAAGACACGTCCTTGACAAGGTTGAATGCAGCTAGTGTATCAGGACCGAAGCAACGCCAACAGTGTTCAAGTGACTAAAGTCGCTGTGTCAGAAGCCAAGTAACGGGAAGGGGGCTGCGGTCCGCTTAAATCAAACGTTTTTTAAGTTTCAGGGGCGTACGCCTCGTTCAAGCGGCAATCTAGATGGGAAGATACGGCATTGTTAGGAACATCGAGCAAAGCTCAGAGTCAAGGAACTTAGATTGTGTGTATACGGGGTACTAATAAAACGACATTATCATTAAAAAAAACATTGGCGACAAGGGGAGTAAAAGAGGCAAAGTTGTGGCAAAGTGCTCTCTCCCCCTTCTCCCGCAGACATGAAAACTTTGCGCACATCAAGCCACAACGTCTGCAACCTGCAGCAGGCAGCGCTCCGCCAACTCAAGGCCACTACCGCTATTGTTTTTTTACGCAGTGCCTCACCTCTTTTTTTTTTGCATTTTTGCATTTTTGCATTTTTGCACATACCAATATTATTCAAAACAAGTACACTTTTTTATCTCGATCTTTACAAACCTTTACCTTTTTGATAATGAAGCTGTCCAAGAAAGGTAAGAGACAAGATTACTTACTGCTCCATCACACACACCTCAAAGGACGCAAAAAAAGTCAACTGACTAATTCTCTTTTCCATATATATACTGTAGTCCTCACCGTTCTACACGGCGCCCACCGAATCGACGTTTTTGAAGACAAGGGCATCCTTGCAAAGGATCAGGTCGACAGAGGCGTAGTCGACCGCCAGCTGCGGAAGCGTATGCGGCCAAAGGATGCGCAAGTAAAAGTCCTGGCCGACGACGCTGCACGAGTGGCTGCCGAAGCCATCGAAAGGCTAATTCAAGGAGAGCAGGCCCGGAAGGAGTCGGCGAAAAAGGCTCAACTGAGGCGCACGCGTCTTCAAACTAAAAAGGCATCGGACAGGGCGGCATTGCCAATAAGCCGCGCGGCGTTAATGTTCTCCGAAGATAAGTGGGACCCAGCCGCAGCTCAAGACATTGTGCGCGCGGGGATGGGCGCCATTATCGCATCATTTCAAGGCCAGCGACCCGTCGGCATTGCATTTTCCGACATTGACGTTGACCATGGTACACTGGCGTTTGAGCTTGGAGCCGGAAGCAGCTCCATATTGGGCATTGCGACATGCTCCGCCTCTGATGTAGAGACACCCTTTGCATCTCGCATCATGGAAAGAGTGGTCGCAGAAGTCAACAGGCACACGCAGAGCCATCCCGACGTGCGCTTCAAGTGGGTCTTGATTCTCGGGCCGGGCCGAGTGCGGGTGTGTCTGGCAGAGCTGGACGCAGCGCATCTCTCGGCCGTTCAAAAGACTACCGACAAAGTAGGCCGCTTCCTGCTTGGATCCATCACAGCACACGCTGCATTTTCCGAGCCCTGGCGGTTGGGTAGCGACCCGTCGATGAAATGGTGCGACGACATTCGGCGCTGGAGAATTGACTGCTACAACTCTATAGCGAAGAAGACCCGAGTGTTCTACGCACCACGCGTACCACTATTCGTTTCGCAGTCGTTCTTTGGTCGCTTCACGCGGTGCTTTCGTGTGTCTGAAATGCCAGACGACGAGAACTTTGCTTATGTTCTAAAGGACTCGTGGCAGTTGGTTCTGGCGGGTCTTAGCGATGGCCAATTGCGCGACGAGATTAACGTTCTGCGCGAAATACAGGCAAAAATGGAGCGTGTTAATTTTGAGGCCTGTAGATTGCAGCACTTGGAGTGCGGGGGCACAGTGCAGGTCAACGACAAGCGCGATTCGACCCGGTTCGTGTTAGGAACCGAGCTCGATAGCTACCAGCGATTGGAGATGACTCACGGCTCCGATTCCTCTGCCCACGAGCACCGGGTGCATCGCCGTATGGTCTCGGGGCCGGTTGGAACACCGCTACACGAACTTCGAGTACAGGACGCTGTCACCGCAGTCGCCAGCGCTATGCTTGCTCACGCCCTCGTCCTGGAGCAGACAGGGGTCCTCCACCGTGATATTTCAGAGGGAAATATCATGGCCGTCAGGGATGACGACAGCAATGTCAAGGGCGTCTTGATTGACTTCGACAACGCTGTCTCGCAGGACGAGGAACGCAACAGGAGCAACCCCGGCCATGTCGGCACTCCGCCTTTCAAGAGTATCGCCAACTTGGAGGGCCTCGACGTACCACGCACAGCCGTCGACGACTGGGAGGCGGCGCTGGCGCTGATTGTATTTAGGATGGCCGATTCGAAAAGCGGCGACAAGTTGGCCGACCAGTTGAGCAAAGTCGATCGCAATGGCACAGCGACGCTCCGAAGGAAAATGTTCGCCTCAGGCAAGTCCTTCGACGATGCCGTTAAAACATATGCAAAGGGCGCGTGTGCCAAGGAGAAATCTGCTCGCGAGTTTGGCTTTATCCGCGACCTGTACGCGGCGATATTTGCTCACTCGGCTTGCTCAGGTACCACTCGTCGCAAGAAGGGCGGCGAGTTCGTCGATCCCATCCTGAGGCGTGTCCAATTCGCTGCAGAGATTCACGAGAAGTGCCTGGCCGTGGTGACCAGGTATTTGGCTCCACCTCCGCCTGCGTCGACAGAGTCGCCAGTACCTCAGCACCCGCCCCATCCGCCGACCAGTACCACGCCTGCTGGTATGACGCTATTGACCTCGAGCGGGCTTGGCGTCAAGCAAAATAAGCGCAAGCCGGAAGCCAAGGCTTCGCCAGTAGTCAAGCAGCGGAAAGTAGCACATGACTCAGTTGGCTCTTCCTCACATCCAGCTCCGGCTCCGGCTCCTGCCACCGTTCCTCCTCAGTACTCGCGGACAGTATCGGCGGACGATGAAATGCTAGAGAAAGAATTGGCTCCGCCTCGGCCCGTCAAGCGAAAGGCGTCGCAAGAGGACGTTGAGGCATCGTCGCAGCCTAAACGTCACAAACTTGCTCGCGACGATGTCGATATCGCTCCAATTAATTCAGAAGTGGGTTCGCCGACCTGTAGCCCTGAAACACATTCGCATGCTTCATCGAGTTCTCGCGCCTCGAGTGACTCGGCCAGAACATTAGACAGGGTAGTTACAGACGCAGAACGGATATCTCGCCCTGGCAAACGCAAGCCGTCGCAAGAGGATCCACCAGTGGCATCCTCGCGCAAAAAGCGTAAGTCTTAGAATCGTTTGCGCCCTTCGACTTTGTCCGCCGCCACTACTTCAGCACTCGCCCTAGAGCCCCGCTAGTCGGTTTAAAGAGCTCGGGCTAGAGTCAGTTCGCTGCCTAAGCGAGAGGACATGTCGCTCCTCCTAACTTACCTGCCTTTTGAGCCCCGCTAGTCGGTTTTAAGAGCTCGGCTGGGAGTTGGATCTCCGCTGGACGGATTGAGCGTACGGCGACAGAGCGAAACGGCGTCAACTTTTCTAAAGAAGTGTAAATTATTCTCGACTACCATCATTATCCAGATATAAAGATATCTTTTGTAAATAAAAATTATCTGTCGGCACTACATTGTCGTGTGTCCATCTCCGCCCTGTTAGGAGGACATATACGAGGCCAACTGAATATGGGGAGTTTAGATATCTTTATCACTCGGGAAAATACTATATAGGATAAAGGCGCTGCTGGATTGCAGAGAAAAAACAACGAGTGACCCTATCGAGTTTGTCAGCGCTTACGCAAAACAGGGCATGTTGTTCGATGCCATGGTATATGTGGACATTAGTTCTAATCAGCCGTTTGCTGGGGAAGAAAAGTAAATAGTTAAATAGTAATAACAATGACCTTCAGCAATGACTTTGGCAGGCAACGTTCTGAGTAACGGAGGCGTAGTGGTCTGATTCAAAAGAAGTGGAAGATGCTCGACCAACTTGATAGCATCCCAGAAATCCAGTATAAGACCGAATCGAGACAAAACTGGGATAAAGGTCAATTTTTCAAAGACCTACATATTTGTTGTTGGTCCTTAACCGTCCACGAATACATTGATAGTTTATACTGGTGCTTGCTAACCGATGCGCAGCACATACTTTGTCCACATCCCTGTGGTATATCACCACTTAAAGCTTGAAAAGGCGGGAGTAAACCACAACGCAAACTTTGTGACAAACCCAGAGCAATGGCACCTGCTGTCTATAATATTCGCCATGGTGTCTGTTGTTGCGGATACTGTTACCAGTTAGGCGAATGTTGTTGGTGACATGACCAAATATCATCTCGACAGCGTGAAAGGGAATAGTTGGCAGTGGCGATAGAGAAGGCTATTGTCGTTGCTTATGCAATAGTGGCAATAATAACATTTATTGCTCGGCAAAAGATAGACAAGAAGGTAAACCTGTGCCCGCATTAACTTTGCGCCAAATTAACCACAGCCTATAGCAGATTGAATTTTGCCTTACAATTACCGATACCAGCCTCAGACTACAATAGTTTATACGCTATTGCTTTTTTAGCTGGAAAACTGACATCTACTAACATCTATCCAAGTACAAATTGGCAATGGGCACTTGGGAAGGCAACACTTCATTCTAATGCTTGGCAATTATGACCAACCGGAAATTGCGTTCATGCCAATGTTTTAAAATGGCAATATTGCTCTTTATTTCAAAATACCCTTTAAGCTATATAAAAAATTACTCACAGTACATTGCCTGTCTTCGGTGATTGTATTCCGATGGGTGGAAAAACACCTCAGCAATTTCTTTTCAGCGCGACCAAACAAGGCAATGAACTTTGCTTTTACATAGTTGGTGCAAGTGAAACATCGATTGTAACAATTGTTAGGTAAATTTTAGAGAAGACAGCCTACAAAAGCACTCTTTATCATACGACGAATATCTTCATCACTCATGTCTGCGCTTGCCAAACTACGAACAATAATGTATTTGCAGTCCACGGTGATATCCGGAGTGTTTTTGTTGAGACTGCCAACCCACTCAAAGTTGACGCCAAACTGAGTGCGAATAAGGTGATCAGCATTGCTACCCTCTCTCCTATAATATGGACTGCGCTCTTCCTCCTGTAGCAGTCTGTTTAGGTTCGTAATGGCGCTGCGTTTGAATGCATAAAATCTCGAATCAAAGCCTTTTGGTGCTATATACAAGATGACTATCTTGCCTGGGTTTGACCCATCTTCCTCTTTGGCGCGTTGCATTGTGGCAGAGACTTGTAGTGGTATTACAATAATGGAGTGAAGAGAAATATGAAAGTTACCTTGTGTAAAACAAGCGAAAATTACTGGCATCAAGTGGGCTTTATATACCCTCCATGAAGAGGCGAAAAATGTGTCGCAGTCAAGTTGTTCCCCAATTGAGAGACGATCTTCCCCAATCAACACAAGTGGCTAAAGCCGGAATAGCCCCAAAGAGGCCAATGAGGCTATGGCGCGGATATCCTAAAACAAAGGTATGCTTCCAAGCTATTAACACAATAGAAGCGCCCCAAAAAAAGACGCCTCACTTGTCGACGACCAAGCGTAAAGTAAAGCAGATGGCTCCCAAGGTTTCTTTGCAAACTATTTTTTAAACCCAGCCTGTCTACTCATTTCACCCTGATCACTAGCGATTAATCCTCCCTCCTGGGCACTTCATCACGAAATATGCGCCGATAGGTAAGAGATTCCGTTGCTGGATGGTTAGTTACGGCAAAGTTAGCAGTTACAACCAAATAGTGACATGTGTGCTTTTGCTGGCGTTAGCGTGCCCCTATTTTTTTACTATGTTAATCCACCATCTGATTTGTTTGTGAAGCGGATGAAAAAGTGTATTGCTTCAGACTGATTCAAGCCTTACAAGTCTTGCTTGCGTCGCTTATTGACTCGTATGCGGAACTGTAAACAAGAATGAGCATATAGTGAATACAACAAAGTAATATATAGGTTGAATTCACATGTCCGGTTCATACGAAAGTCTAGAACCTCTCCGTGTCCCCTCATCCCGTCTTTTCCAAGACAACGGAAGATGACTACCTTTTGTACTCTTACT
>JANBQS010000060.1:0-42715 GCA_027577415.1 Coemansia sp. RSA 922 | reverse complement strand
CTCTCTTCTAACCCTCTCTCTCTTCTCTCTCTTCTAACCCTCTCTCTTCTAACCTTCTCTCTTTCTAACCCCCTCTCTCTCTTTCTAACCCTCTCTCTCTCTCTCTCTCTTCTCTCTAAACCCTCTCTAACCTCTCTCTTCTAACCCCTCTTCTTCTAACCCCTCTCTCTAACCTCCTCTCTCTTCTAACCCCTCTCTCTTTCTAACCCCCTCTCTCTTCTAACCCCCCTCTCTTCTCTAACTACTATGAAATTTCTGGATACTCTTTAGATATTTGGACATTTGCACAGATGTGCTTGACCCTCAATGTAGAATATATCTTCTCTGGAGTACTTGTCAAATTAGCCTTTAGTATCACATTAACTGTATGTGCTTCAGAATAATTTATATTGATTGTTCAGGAGTATCTAGGGAAACCTGGCAGTACCACACTACTTAAGCTAATGAGTTATTTAATAGTAAAAACTCTTATTTTTTGTGGTCAGGAGGCAATGTGCTCATGGAAGAAAATTAATTGATTGAGTCATTGGGCATATGTACTGGTAACTATTAAACTAATGAGAGTATAATAATTGGTAACAATGTAGCAAAAGCAGCACCTATTTTATCCTTACTATAATTAAACTATATAACGCACTAGCATTGTCCTTTATGCAGATTTTCCTAATAATGTTTAATTTTTCAAATTATAGAAAAGAGTGTCTAATTCCAATTTTCATATTTGACATAGTAGTACTACTTTAAAATATTTGACTACGTGTGGCATTGACAAATATATAAAAGTTCTAAATTTATTAGTTGTTTCTTTTATTAGTAATATTAGAAAGAACACTGGAGAATAGCTCTACCTGCTAGTACCCCTTGTTTCCTCCTGGCACTCTGCCAATGGTGCTGTTGTCATGACCCCCTTCACCTATTATTGAGTAGATACCACATTCATTAGCCCTATGTAATTCTAATAATTCCCCTCACCACAAGAACTATTGCATATTATTTCCAAGCATGAGGCAGCACTGGCCATGATTTTTACTTCTGTCATTCCAAGCAGAAGAGAAGAGAGAAAGATCTGACCGGAAATGCTGTGCTTGATTCTATAGGCAGAATGTCTCTAGATATTTTCAGGGTGTTAAAGCCCAGAGGCACTGTTCTAATGACTTATATCAAATTAATAAAAAAAATATAAAGTGATTAATGATACCTAAATTGGACTGCCAACGCATGGTCTTCTATATAACTAGGGAGGTGGCACAGTAGTACTAAATATAAATGTTAGTGATTGCCCTGATTGAGCAATCAAGTGAGATGTCACATAATCAATTGTGGAATTACTAGTGAACTTGTTGACACAGGCTAGTGGTCCTACACCCCCTAAATCCTATGAAACTCATGTGTTGATAAACCACTGCATCCTGATGGTCTTGGCTTCTTTATAGCATACCTCCTCCTTTCTGATTTATGCATTCTTCTAAAGGAGTCAATGTTCCTTATACTCCTTCTGCAATCACTTTAATTTAGAGTTGTATATCCAGGAGAAGCCAAAAAGCCAACAGATGTGATGGTAACTTAGAGACTAGCGTATTTAGTAATAAGAAATGTTTGGTATAGAAGACGTATAATTTCTACATATATTCTAAATAGTAATGAACAAGTACTACTAGTATATTCTTCACTACAATTGGGGATGTTGTCACTTGAAATATAGATTCTTGAGCTGGTGTGCATACTTGCGGAATGGCCCCTTGTGAAGTTCTCTTGATATTCTACTATTACAGAAGCTCTTGCTAGCTTCTGGCAATCCAACTAGATACACATTGGGACAAGCAAGTGCAATAAACATAATATATCTGGCTGCAAACTTACTAATTGGCTCATAATAATTGGTAGTAACATGTAGCTTTGTCAAATACTTTCCACTGTTACCATATGTTGATGCTATGTAGTCTGGCAGCTCCTTATGAGAAATGCTTTTCAGCTCTGGGCCCAATCCACCCATAGCACAGCAGAGTTTATGTAGAGAGGGAAACATTTTCAACAATTGCATTACCTCAAATACAGATTGGAGTGTGTAATCCAAGTCCAAAATTTGAAGGTGGCAATATATGTGGCTATTGGCTATTGCTGTTGGCAACCATGTTTCAGCTACCTCTGACTTGATTCCTATATACTTGGCTGATCCAGCTATTTTGGCCAAGAATGTAGCCATGGTATCTTCTGGAACATCAGTGATGGGATTAATTCCTGCATCATTATCCTCATGCAATACTAGTTTTTTCAAGTGTTTGCCATGTTTCCCAAATTCCAAACTATTGTTAAGCATTATTACATCTTCATAGTTTATCCTGATATCTATGTGTTCTAGAGTGTTACTATTTCCACGAAATAGCACATCATCAGCAAATAGAAACTCTGACTGAAGGCTGACATGCATTAGCTTTGGAAATGGCACACAGCCTGGGAATGACATTCTCAATGGCAGCATATAGTCTGAGTTTTTTACATGCAAATATTGCAAATTGGGATACAAGACAATTTTCCAATTGGTGTCATAAAGAAGTGGGCTGGCAGTGTGCATAGTGATGTTTAAATCAATGAGGGTGTCAGCACATTTATGTAGTAGACTAGCACACAACTCATTTGCAGTAATACAGTGCAACACTAGTGAAGAAACCTGAGGAAGGTCATCAATTGTCCTTGCCCTCAGAAAGTCAGCCCTATCCAAATCAAGCTTGTCAAGCTGTGTATTGCAACACAATGTGTTTGCTAGTAGAGTATAGGCATCTTCCAATAATTCACTAAATATCCTATCCATACCAATGTACCTTACTTCAGTTGACAATGTTGACACTGGAAGCCTTTCTTGCAGTAATTGAGCAAATTTGAGGACCTCTTCTTTTGCCTGGCCTCTTGTATAAACTGCTTCAATGGGATAGTCCATTATCATAATGACTAACTTTCTCACTAGTGGCAAACTGGTAGTGTTTCCCATGAAATCTGACAGCAGTCTGTGAGCATTGCCATTAAAAATGCTGCACATGGAAAGGGTGATTCGAATCTCCCTAGTCATGTCACTGGCATTTTCTGGCAGCTTGAACTTTCTTGCTGGCACTGGGTTATTGACATAAATTGTGCTTTTTTCCTCATCAATAGTAAGACTTACCTCTCTCCACATGAACTCAAGGGCTGCTTGTCTCCAGGTATGGCTGACAAAGAATAGCTCATGCATAAAATCTTTCCTGATGCCAAGGGTGATATGGTTCATAGTGGACACATCTACCATGGCCTTGATTACTTGCCTAATAACATGGGTAGGAGGCATCTGTGCAGGTGAAAAGTTCTTGGACATGTTGAGTAAATAGAAACAATGTTGTAAGAGAAAATATTGAAAGCTGATGAGGTTGGAAAAGTGAATGAGGAGAAGAAAAGCATTTTGGCACTTGGGGAATTTCAAAAAAGGCACTTTGAGCATTCCATAAACCAAGATGCCTTTTTATTCTTTGCCAACCCTCACTTTTTTCTTTTGCCAAAGCATGCCTTTTGGCATTTATAAAGTGAAAAAGGAAATCATTGCTGCCAATGGCAAATGGGCACGTTTGCCTCTTCATAGAGAGCCCATCCCTCTTAGCAAATTATCCCAAGTAGCCTATTGCCAAACCAACCCTACTTGATGATCCAGTACAAGACATTTTTGCTCTCTTCACAGATCTAGTTATTAAGGCTATACTTTTAGTTCATGGGTGAATAACATAGAAGGTAATATCTGCTCTTTGAATAGGACAAAAAGCCTGCTGCTTTACTGCTGGCTAATTGTAGAAATAAATAGGATAATGTCATAAAGAATGTTGCCTTTCCATCCCCAATTATTTTGCAAAAATAATAATTTCAGAGGCAGCGAGTTCTTCAAGTCTCAGTGTTCTTTGTCAAAAGGAGATCACCTGAAAAATATATATTGCTGTTGATTGAGGGTGGAGGCAAAAAGGAAGATGATTTAGCTATTCTGATTGGTTGTCTCTACGTCATTCCCACTTTTTTGTGCTAAATATGTTGGTGCAATTTAGGCCTCATGTCATCATATTCTTTGGGCTAAAGAGAACCAGCTGACAAATGACGTGGTGGCAAAGAAAGAGCATTGACTGGATTCTAGCTACATCATTCCCATTTTTTTTTTTGCATTCTTGTTCAGAATTGAGCCCAAAAATGGTGTTGGGAATAATGGTAAGTAAGAGGTATAAAAGCTAGACCCAATTTACATTCCTCCTCCCTTTTTCTCAGTTCTTCATAAACATTGCATATATATATATATTTCTGTTTACAGCAACTACTATCATACTACCAGTATACAACAGAGCAATATGACTATTTTGGAAACTATAGCTAAACACCCAAAGCTTGCTAGTAATGGGCTTATGATTGCAAGTGCAAGTTGGGAGGCTGGATTTGCAGCTAGTAATGCCATTGCTGACAGCAGCATAACAAAAGATTTATATTGCCCAACACTGACAATAGTAAATGGGATTGAGTTTGCTCCAGGTAGAATTAATTCAAATACGTGTACAACTACAGTTATTGCAATTCGGCTTCATGACAAGAAGCCAGTATTTAAAGCTAATGATGACCACTTGGAGGTATTAAAGTGGGCCAAGATGAAAGAAGATGGGGAGTTTACATTAATGTGGCCCAAATCTCAAGAAGAGGTAAATCAGATTCTAGGACTATAATTCGGTTATATTATAATAACCAACATGGTATTATTTACATTATAGACATTTATAGTTGTCAATTATTATATTTATTGTCTTTACATTTTATGATACTTGGTAGTTAGGAGTTGTCCTCTCTTTTATATATTTTGTAATGCCAATCACAATAGCGAAAAATCACTCTGGAAAATACATAGTTATGGTTAAAAGGTGTGTCGGCTCGTTTATGCTGATGAGCCGATGAGCTCCTCTGTTGTCAAAAAAGTTGGCAAAACGCGTACACGAGTATTTTCAACGTTTCTTGTCTCTCTTCGTAATTCTACCAAGCAATCGTCCTCTCTCTCTTTTCATTGAATCTCTTTTCACTTTTTTTTTCAAATCTTTTCATCTGAATCATTTTTCACAACTAATGCCAACAATGAGGCGCAGCGTTCGGGGCAAATCCGGAGCGCAAGACGATAATAACGAATCACAGTCGACGCCTACGCGAGGCAGCCGGCAGGTAGCAGAAGCGGCAGAAATTGCAGCAGCAGACTGGTCAGCATCTCCATCGCCATTGTCGTCCTTGTCTACGCCAGCGAGCTCGGCAGCTCACGCGCGTCGTACTTCGCGTCGAATGACACGCGATGGGCGGACAGCAATGGCGGAGACAAATATGGGCGATGATGACAGTGGCAGCGGCAGCGAGGGCAACGACTCTGTTGAAGAGCTGTTGTCAAAGGCGTCGGAGGTTATTCGGGACGAGGTGTACCCCGCGCAGTTCGACGAGGAAGAGGACGACGACGAGGAGGAGGCTGAGACGCGCGAGGCCAAGCGCCCGCGCAGCAGCTCGCCGACCAAAGACGACGCCAATGCCGAGGGGCGCCAGAGAGGCGGCAGTGCCAAGGCGGGCGGCGGCAGCGGCAGGGGCGGGTGGTGGCCGGGCAAGCGTGGGCGGCCGCCAAAGTCAGCGGCCGGGCTCCAGCGGCAGCACAAGCGGCAGCTGGGGGAGGGCGAGGCCGGCGACGCGCTGGACGACGGCAGCGACATTGCCGCCGACGACGACGACGAGCTGGACGATGACGTCGACAGGACCGACGAGGCGGGCGAGGCAAAGATAAGCGCGTACGGCGAGCTGCTGGGCGGGCGCGAGTTCATCTGCCCGGTCTTCCGGTCGCCCCTGCGCGGCAGCGGGCAGCGGCTGTTTGTGCTGTCGATGGACTGCTGCCGCTTCACGGGCGCACGTGACTCGTACATGCTGTTCAAGCAGCACCCGCGCATGCGGCGCGTCGAGACCACGCAGCAGGAGCGCGACCTGCTGGCCGAGCGCGCGATGATCCCAAAAGTGACGCGGTTCCGCTCCATTGCGATGATCACCGCGCGCGCGGCGTACCGCGAGTTTGGCGCGATGCTGGTCAAGGACGGGCGCTACATCACCGACGACTACTGGGAGGCCGAGAAGCGCGACGAGGCAAAGTACCCCGAGGGGACGCCCGTCGCCAACATGAGCGTCTACCACAAAGTGCAGGCCGCCCATGCCGCGGGGATGGCGCCCGGGTCGACGCGCCAGGCGAGGCGCATTACGCCCCTGCGCTCGCCCACCGCCGGCCCGTCAGACCAGCCGCCGCCGCACATGGCGCTGCCGCCGCTGCAGCACAGCCCCGCCGTCAGCAGCTGGGTTCAGCTCGAGGCTCAGCAGGCCCATCAGCAGCACCAGCGGCTATCGGCCATGCCGCCCAATCAGCAGCCGCGCCATGCCGGGCGCACTATGGCCAGCGCGCTCATGCTGGCACCGCAGCTGCTGCCATTGGGCGAGGCAGAGGGCGACTCTTCGGACGCTGCTAACGCCGGGGCTGGGCTGACGTCAGCAGCAGCAGCCAAGCCAGTCTTCAAGCGCATGCGTGCGGCAGAAATTGCCGAGGCGGCGTTCGACTCGGCTGCCTCTGCGCACAGGGCGCACTTCGACGACAGCGGCTTTGTTGACGGCGCCCCATTGGCCCACAGCCTGGCAGTCTCTTGGGCCCGAGCGCCGTCGCTAGCCAACCGCCTCAAGCAGCAGCAATCTGACGACGTTGACGCGTTTGGGCCGATGGCGTTTGCGTCGGGTCGCGTCGCGCGCGAGTTTAACGCGTCGGTGCGCATGTGGCGTGACGACAATGGCTGCACCTGGGTTGATCCGCATACGGGCATTCGCCAAGTGCCTGCGTCGCTGCAGCCCACCTGTGCCTATGCTCAGCGTGTTGCGTCTACGGGAGCCGGCGTTGACACGAGTGTTGCATTTGCCGACTCGGCGGCGGCGGAGATGCCCGAGCCGGCGGCCGAGTCATACCCAATTGCGGTGCTTCCTGGCCAGTACCAGGCATCGTTCCCCGTGCATCGAACGCGGTTCGGCCAGAGCTACCAGAATGCCGTGACTTCGTACTCGTACCACTGGATGCGTCAACTGGCGAACCAACAGCAACAGCTGAAAATGGGCCAACAGCAGCAGCAACAGCTTATGATGATGCAGAATAATGCTCGCAGACGCTAAAAAAAATCCAATTAATATTAATAATTATTACATGTTTAGTAGTCGCCATAGCCATCCACTGTGTTTCTTTCCGCCTCTCGTATATTCTGGATTAGTCTTGGCCGAGAGTCGCGCCATGCGTACTTGCCCATGGAACGAGTGCAATAGTCCGCCTGAAGACCGCCCTACTATATGCCCCGTACTCTGAGCTGTATTGTCGTCGATAGCTGCTGACGCTACTGACTGCTGGACATAGCGGATTGCATGCTCGTTGTTGCTCGTACTGGCCGTAGCCACAGCGCGCTGCCTACTGTCCTCGATTGCTGCTGCCACAGCCTGCTCATCGCCTAAAAGCAATGGCAATGACGGCATTGACTGCGTAAATGTGCGTGCTAATCCGCCACCCGCCAAACTAGCTGAACACTGCCGACGATGTAACGTACTGGATACTGAATCTACATTGGTACTGGACCTGACCACCGCAGTGCCTGGTGACAACTGGCTGGGCTGCCGCGAAAGCAAAGTTGGTGGCGAATTGCCAAAGACTGCGGCGACTGCTGCTGCTGCTACTCTTGTCGTTTGCGCACGGCCATACTCTGTCTGCTGTGCTATTTCCCAGTAGGGCGGCGGACTGGAAATAGTCTGGAATTCGTCTTCTTCTCGAATCGAAGGACTGATTACCGAACTGTTGTGCAAAGACGGCGGTGGCGGCTCGTAGATTGGCAGTGCGGAATCGACCGATTCCCTTGATGTGTTGTGTCGCCGCGGCGCTGCATACGGCGATACTTGTAATATACTCCTTGGTACTATGGCCACGGTGCTGGTTAGCAATGGTTCGCTAACAACATAGGCTAACCGACCTCTATGTATACTGAGCCACTGCCAGACGCTATGAAGATTGGTACCAGACCGACACAAAAGTCCTGTTATCGGCGGTGGGCACGGTCCTCTTTTCGCTGAATAACCGTGCGACTGCATAATCCTATTAGTACTTTCGTCTTCTACAGTGGCAGCGCGAAAAGTAACCATAGCGTAGTTTCGTTCTAGCGATTCGTATGCCTCTACTACTATGTTTCCTGTCAATCCACCGGTACTGGTTCGTACGTAGTTTAGAATTACGTATGAGTGTGTGCTCATCCATGTGTATACGTCGGATAATCTGGCTCCGGTTCTTTTGACTAGTATAGCGTAACTGCGTTGTCCGTCTACTTCGATCTTGTTCGGGTATTGCCATTCTAGTAGTAAAGGCGGTTTACGTTTGAATACGAGTCGCTCGGTATAATAGTTATCTATAAAAGGCTATTAGTTATTGCTGGTTATTATATGTAGTTTGTGTACACTCTCTTCGTACCTGGAAGTAGACCGCGTGTTATGTCTTCAAACATTATCACAAAAATAAAAAAAGGGGGGCAGTGGTTCCAAGGGAAAAAAAGTGGAAAAGAGGGGGTGTGTGTGCGCGTGTGAAGACTGTGGAGCAATATAGAGAGAGGTAGTATATTCGGTGAGCGTGGGCAAAAAAAAGAAAACAGAACAGAACAGAAGAAAAAATAATACAAGAATATACTACAAAACAAAAAGATAGAGAAAAAGAAAAAGGGTTAGAGCTTTCAAACAAAACAAAAAAGAGAGGGGAGGAAAAGGAGAGCTGTAGTGGAACACAAAAAAAAAAAAAAGAGGGAGGAGTTTTATCTCCATCTCCTCCCCCCTCACTTGACTTTATACCGCCTTGTCGGCTGAGAGTGAATGAAATAAAGAAAAGATTGGAGCAGATGACCTCACACATATCTCGGCTTCTTGCCAAGAAAAAAAAAGATCTACACTGTATATAGACAAGAAATCACTCGTATGTTCATCATGTCTAAAAATGTGATGGAAATACAATGTCTTCTACCGTGTAACATCACAATTTTCTCCATAGAGTATGCGCAGCAGACTACATCATCAAAAATGCACGACGATGGGACATTCTATGCATATGTTGTCAAATGATATTCTAGAACTGTTTATCATATGTTCATTTTTTTGGGGTCGGCCAATTTTTTTGCTCCTTCCATCGTATTTTTTCCAGAGCGAACCGCGAGCTGTGAACCGCGAACTGCTTACGACAAAAAATACTCCCCCCTACTCCTCGATTAAGATTGTCCACAATCTGGACCCCCATCAGCTTATCGTACCACCTTTTTTGTTCTCTTTTTTACTTTTATTTTTACAATTTTTGTTTCAATTTAGTATTCCTACTTTCAAAAATGGTTGTTGGAAAGGCTTGTCTTATTGTTATTGATGGCTGGGGTGTCAACGCCGACAAACATGTCGCTGGTGATGCTATCCGTGATGCACCCACTCCTGTTATGGACGAACTCGAGCAAAAGCAAGCCTATACTACGCTAGCTGCCCACGGTCGGGCTGTTGGTCTGCCTGCAGGTCTGATGGGCAACTCTGAGGTTGGCCACTTGAACATTGGCGCAGGACGTGTAGTCTACCAGGTAAGAACACCCAAAATATAAAATACTCCTCCCATTTTTTTTTCTAGTCAATATACGCTAATATTTTTATATATAGGATATTGTTCGTATCGATGTTGCGCTGGAAGAGAAGCGGTTCGGACAGACCGAAAACATCAAGGGCGCTTTTGATGCGGCCAAGGCGGGTACAGGGCGTCTGCATATGTGCGGCCTGGTATCTGACGGCGGCGTGCACGCGCACATCAAGCACTTGGTCGGACTGCTGGAGGCTGCCAAGGAGGCGGGCGTGCCCGAGACCTATGTGCACTTTTTTGCTGACGGACGCGATACCAGCCCCCGCTCAGCAACCACGTACCTGACAGAGCTGCTGCAGGCGATGTCTGAGCTGGAATACGGCAAAGTAGCGACTATTGTCGGACGGTACTACGCCATGGACCGTGACAAGCGCTGGGAGCGTGTACAGATCGCGTTCGATGCCATGACACAAGGACGCGGCGAAAAGAGTACCGATCCCGTACAGGCTATCGAGGCGCGCTATGCCAAGGACGAGACTGACGAGTTCCTGAAGCCCATTATCGTCGACAGCGAGGGTGTGGTGAGAGACAATGACTCGATGTTCTTCTTTGACTTCCGCTCGGACCGTATGCGCGAGATCACCCAGGCGTTTGGTATCAAGCCTACGCCCTTTGACTCTCGGGTACCTGCCAACCTACATATTGCCACTATGACTCAGTACAAGGCCGATTTCCCATTCCCTGCCGCATTCCCACCGCAAAAGATGACCGATGTGTTGGCTGAGTGGTTGGCCAAGAAAGATGTCGCGCAGGTGCATATTGCCGAGACCGAGAAATACGCACACGTTACTTTCTTCTTTAACGGCGGCACTGAAGCCCAATTTACTGGCGAAGACCGCGACCTGATTCAGTCGCCACGCGTAGCCACCTACGACCTGATGCCAGCCATGTCATCGGCAGCAGTCGCCGATAAAGTAGCTGAGGAAATTGCGACTGGCAAATACCCGTTCGTTATGTGCAATTTCGCACCGCCTGATATGGTCGGACACACTGGTATTTATGATGCAGCGGTAGAGGCTATTGCGGCGACTGACCGCGCTATTGGAGTTATCTATGAGGCGTGTAAGCAGCATGGATATGCGCTTTTTGTTACTGCTGACCATGGTAACGCCGAGAAAATGGTCTCTGACGATGGACTCTCGCCACATACTGCGCATACTTGCTCGCGTGTGCCGTTCGCTATGGCGGTGCCCAAGGACTCTGATAAGGAGTTTGTGGCTGAGGATGAGAAACATGCTCTCTGCGATGTCGCTCCCACTGTCCTGTCATACATGGGCTTGGATGTTCCTGAGAATATGACTGGACACTCGTTGCTAAAGTAGAAAGATTGTTGTTAAGGCTTTAAATAAAGAAATATATACTCATGATCAGGATACAGGGTATGAGTGGAGATATGTTGTATTCTTTTTCTGTCTTTTTCATACATGCTCTATTTTAATTACAATAACCTTTATTCGTAACAATAGCGAATAAATGCTTTGGCTTTGGCAGACCTTTTCTTGATTTCCCTCATTTGCACATTTTTCCTTTGGTGACAATAGGGAGAAAGGATGCAAGCGACATGCACAGTTGACACGCTATAAATGTCCAAGCATGGCATGCCTTTCTCCTCTCTATCTTTCTTTTTTACCTTCTTTTTCCATTACTCACTTTTTTTACTATCTATGGCGCGTATCAACGACCTTTCTAGAGAAGCTCTAGCCCAGATTTTGTACTACGCGGCAGCTACTCCAGCAAACAGGCTATCCGAATGGAAGGCCAAACTGCCTTTAGTAGCTGTCTGCCGCAGGTGGTCAAAACTAGCACAAAATCTTGTATTCTACCGAGTCTACGTCGAGCTCACTACTTCGCCATGGTCATCTATTTTGCCATTCGCATATTCGAATACTCGTCCATTTTGGACCTCCAACGCTGAGCTTCTTATCTCGCGCGGGTGTATTTTGGAGGCTAACTGCTTGACTATCGAGTTGGCGGATCGGATTACTCCCGAATGCCTACATAGTATCGCCCTGGAAATACTTCAGCTGGACCGCGTCGATTGGCAGCGCATCAATGCTTTGACCATTACTGGCCCTTCGAAAGTGCACAAGTATTTCAAGTGTATAACCGATACTGAAGAGGCGAGCGATGAGGATATTAGACGCACTATGCAATACTTTGAGCGGAATTTGCGTAATGTCGCTGAGCTTAACCTCACCTATTCCGGGCCAGGATATAGTGGGGATTACCTTTGTTCCCGTTTTTCTGCGGTTTACAGTGGACGGCTACAGATCCACAGAGCCTCCAAGTATATTCCATTCAGCTCTGTCGACTTTTCTAGAAACATCAGGGTACTGGAACTTACTCTGAACTCGAGGGCGGCTCGTGTACTTCCTAGTATATGTGGCGAAACTCTCAAGGTTCTAAAGCTCTATGATGTTCCGCGCAACTTTGCTTGGCACCATTTCCGCTACGACACATTTGACCAACCTATTGTTTTCCACCAGCTAGCCATTCTGCGCCTTTATTTTAAGTACGGCGTTGTGGTGCTTACAGAGAACGAGACACAGGACAAGATAGCCTCCGGTGCACACAACTGCGACCAGCTTAGCTTTCCTGCGCTTAGGAAATTGGTTATTAATCATTGTACTCCGGACTGCGACCTCTTGTATGCCGATCTCCCGTTCCCCGAGCTAAAGATGGTACATCTTTCGGGACCTATTAACAGCATTCGTCACTGCAGCCGACTGAAGCTTACTTGGGTCCGTGATTTGCATGTTGATGTTTATACAAGCATCTTGAGTGATGCAACAGATTTCTATGGAGTAACTAACCATTTTTTTACTGACATTTGCATCGGTCGAACGGCGTTTCTACGACTCTATGAATTGGATTTTATTCTAGATCCAGACCTAATGCGTTGGGTTAACCTCACACACCTTTCAATCCAGAAGGTCGACTATACTGCAATTTGTAAGGCGATAGGTCGGTTGCCTAATCTCACAGGGCTGGTTATAGGTGCTTTAGAATTCGGCGACATGACCATCAAGAGGTTCTCTGTTGACTCATCGCTGTTTAATAGCACAGATTCGATGCTGACCTGGGGCAAAAAGCTGGCAATGCTTGCTATATGCAATTTGTACGTCATTCCCTCAATTGCAGTTTGCATCTGTGGTATTCAGGCTCTAACTCTCCATGCGGGTGCTCTCAAGAAATTATTTGTGCCAGAATCCAAGAGACAACTCGTTGCCGCGTTTATCGACAACTACAAGGACTGTTGCCCTCATTTGGCCAATATCCAACTGCTTGACGGATGGGCTGCTCATTTCAACAAATAAAAGCCGGTTACTTTAGAGCAGTATTAATTGAATAATAATAACTTATAAGCCTGTGTCCGTGGATAATTTTTGGCCATCATTAAACTCTGCTCATTATCGCACCCGCAAAGTCCCACATCAGCGCGCACTATATATTTTTGCCCAAGATTCAAAACGAGTTATTTCGTACAAGAGGATGTGACGCAAAGAAGTATCACGTATTATTTTTTTTGGCTTGTCGCACGCTCGCTCGCTCTATTTTAATAACAATAACCTTTATTTGTGACAATAGCGAAGAAAATACTTATTTGGCTTTGGCAGACCTTATCTTGATTTCCCACATTTTTCCTTTGGTGACAATAGGGACAAAGAATGCAAGCGACATGCACAGTTGACACGCAATAAGTGTCCAAGCATGTCATGCCTTTCTCCTCTCCATCTTTTTTCTTTACCTTCTTTTTCCATTACACACTTTTTTTACTACCTATGGCGTGTATCAACGACCTTCCTAATAATGTTCTTAGGCTGATTTTGTACTACGCAGGAGCTACTCTAGAAAAAACTCTATATGAGTGGAAGGCTAAGCTGCCTTTAATAGCCGTCTGCCGCACATGGACGAAACTAGCACAGGATTTTGTATTTCACCAAGTTTACGTTGAGTTTGACACCCCACATTCAAACACCCGCCACTCTTGGACCTCCAACGCCGGGTTTCTTATCTCGCGCGGGTGCATATTGAAGGCCGAACGCTTGACTATCGAGTTGGTGGATCGGATTACTCCTGAGTGCCTACAAACTATCGCCCTGGAAATACTCCAACTGGATCGCGTCGACTGGCAGCGCATCAACGCTTTGACGGTTACTACCCCCTTCATAGTGTTTCCGGGTGACAAGTACAATCCTCATACTGACGAGGCCAGCGATACGGACATTGCGTGGGCTATGCAGTACTTTGCACGGAACCTGCGTAATGTCGCTAAGCTCAAGCTGGGCCATTACAAGTCGGGGTCCAGGGGAAATTACATTTGTTCCAGCCTTGCTACACTTTACGGCAGACAACTGCAGGTCTACAGAGCCTCCAAGTATATTACATTCAGCTTTACCAGCTTTTCCAGAACTATCAAGGTTCTCGAGCTTACTCTGGACTCGACGGCGGCCCGTATACTTCCCAGTATCTGCGGCGAGACTCTCGAGGACCTAAAGCTCTATGATGTTCCGCGTAACTTCGCCTGGCACCATTTCCGATACGACACATTTGACCAACCTATAGTTTTCCACCAGCTAACCACTCTCCATCTTTACTTCGATACCAGTGGCACGGACCTTACAGAGAGCGAGATACAGGACAAGGTAGTCTCGGGTACCTATTGCTGCGACCAGCTTAGTTTTCCTGCGCTCAAACAACTGTCTATTGCCAATTGTACTCCTGATTGCGACCTCTTGTATGCCGATCTCCCGTTCCCCGAGCTAAAGTATGTGCGCCTTACCGGATCTATTGCCAGCATCCGCCACTGCAGTCGGTTGAAGCTTACTTGGGTCCGTGATTTTCATGTTACTGTTGGTCCATGCAAATTGGATAATGCAACGGATATCTACCAAGTCACTAACCACTTTTTTACAGACATTTTCATCGGTCGAACAGCATCTTTTTCCACCGCCGTTGACTGGTTTACTCTGGATCCAGAACTAATGCGCTGGGCTAACCTCACAATACTTGAAGTTGATAAAGCCGACTATGCTACAGCTTGCAAGACGGTAGGCCGGTTGCCTAATCTTTGCGAGTTGACTATACGAAAGTTGGTAATGAGCAGTTACATTGAGGACTCGTCGCTGTTTACTAGCGCAGACCCACTGCTGGCTTGGGGCGAAAAGCTAGCAATACTTTATATATACTTTTTCAAGGGAGATTGTCCTTTGGCGGATTGCGTCGGCAGCATCCAGGATCTTATCCTGCATGCGGGTGCTCTCAAGAAATTGGAGGTGCCGGAATCTAGCCACTCGTTTATAGACAGGTTTTTAGACAGATATGCGGATCGTTACCCTCACTTGGCCGATATCCTGTTGCTTGACTTAGAGATGGACCTTTCATTTGAGTAGAAGCCGGTCACTTAAGTGCTTTAGTAATTTAAATACAATTTTAAAAGCCTAGGTGTCTTGGATTATTTTAACCTCATACTAGCACGCGCTATACTTCTTTTCGCTCAGAATTCTAATAGAATTTTGATTCCACACATTTTGCACGCTTTCTATGACCACAATAGGGACAAAGGATGCAAACGGCATGCACAGATAAGCTTCCAAAAATCAAGGCATCAACAATGCGCTCAACTGGTCGGCGGCTAGCTCGAACGGGACATGTACGCAAAAGAACTCATGGTGCCGTACCAATGCGAGGGACTCCAACCTGAGGGGTTTTGTTATCGACGCCCTCTTCGGGCTTTTGCCTGTTGCGCTGCGCGAGTGGGCGTGGTACCCGCAATCCTACCCACAGACCGAGTGGAGAAATTGCCCGCGGTGCCACACTGAGGTCGAGACGCAAGCGCACTTCTTTGCGCGTACGACGAGCCATCAGATCCTGGGTCCGGGAGGGGCAGCGGTAGAGCCAGAGGAGGCGGGACCGTCAGCGACTGCGGCGGGGGTGATAGTGCCTAGGCCAGACCGGTGGACGCTAGTAAGACCGTTGAGACCGCATGAGGGCACCGAATTTGGGAATGGCGAGGAAAATAATACAGAAAACAGTGAGGATGAAGAGGAGGAGCCGCAGAGGAGGAATGGGCCAGTGGCCAAGTGGGTCGTGCAAGTAGCCAAAGAAAGGGCTGCAAGCATTCTAATCCCGCAAGCATGGCAGGCTGGCACCGCCAACGCGATTGCCCACAAAATGAACCAGTTCGGTGAAAAGGGTAGGGATTGGATGTCGCGCAAGGTCGCAGATGCCAAGGAGCTCAAGTCGGTGCGCCGGTGGCAGCGGGTACTTCGGAAGATCGACATCCGCAAGAGGTGGGAGTACGAGTACGAAGAACGCTGGCTGTCACGAAATAACGCGCAGATTTGCAAGGAAGAGGCGTCGGCGGTTAGGCCAAAGAAAAGAAGGCAGCTGATGCGCAAACCGCACCCACCCGATGTGGAGCGAGACGACGGCACGCCAGCGTACCCACGCGAGTCGGCAGCCCAGAAGTGGCCGGCGTACAGCCTGCTGTGCACATCCCTCATTGACGATTGGTGTCGCGGTAGAAAGAGCAAGGTGGAGGGCAAGGGACTATGGTCCATCAACCCATGATACTCTTAGAAGTTGCAGCGGCGTTTGCCATGCATGTGATTGTGGCGGTAGCTAGTATTTTATTTATTTATCAGCTTAAGTTAAGGCGACGGACGGGTCTCAGTGCCAGCGACCTCAATTCGTGCCCATACAGGGCTCCAATACAACAACTCAATTATCATCAAAAATCAAGGCATCAACATGTCATGCCTTTTTCCTCTTCGTCCTTATTATTTACCTTTTTTTTTTGCACTTTTTATTTATTATCTATGGCGCGTATCAACGACCTGCCTAATAATGTCCTTGGACTGATTTTGTACTACGCGGCAGCTACCCTGGACAAAACTCTATATGTGTGGAAGGCCAAGCTGCCTTTAGTAGCCGTCTGCCGCACATGGACGAAACTAGCACAGGACATTGTGTTTTACCAAGTCTACGTTGAGACCAAGGCCACACATTCCACTACCCACCCCTCTTGGACATCCAACGCCAAGCTGATTATCTCGCGTGGGTGCATATTGAAGGCCAGACGCTTGACGATTAGACTGGCAAATCTGATTACTCTTGAGTGCCTACGAACTATCGCTTTGGAGCTTCTCGAGCTGGATCGCGTCGACTGGCAGTACGTTAACTCTTTGACGATTGCCAGCCCCTCCACGGTGTATGAGTATTACCTACATATAGCCGAGACTGAAGAGGCGAGCGATGAGGATATTGAGCACACTATGAAGTACTTTGCGCAGAATTTGCATAATGTCGTCGAGCTCAAGTTGGATTCTTTCAAGCCGAGGTCCAGGGGACATTACATTTGTGCCAGCCTTGCTACACTTTATGGCGGACAATTGCAGATCCACAGAGGACGCTATTGGATTCCACATGGCTTTGTCGACTTTTCCAGAAACATCAGGGTTCTCGAGCTTACTCTGGATTCGAAGGCGGCTCGTGTACTTCCAAGTATATGTGGCGAGACCCTCAAGGTTCTAAAACTCTATGATGTTCCGCATAACTTTGCTTGGCACCACTTTCGCTATGACATATTTGTCCGGCCTATCGTTTTCCAGCAGCTAGCTATTCTCCACCTTTACTTTAGGCCCAGTGGCATAGAGCTTACAGAGAGCGAGATACAGGGCAAGATAGCCTCCGGAGCACACAACTGCGACCAGCTTAGCTTTCCTGCGCTCAAGCAACTGTCTATTCGAAATTGTACTCCTGACTGCGACCTCTTGTATGCCGATCTCCCGTTCCCCGAGCTAAAGTATGTGCGCCTTTCCGGATCTATTAACATCATTCGTCACTACAGTCGACTGAGGCTAGCTTGGGTTGGAGACTTCGAGGTAACGATTTTTCCAGCTGATTTGAGCGATAAAACGGATATCTATAGAGTAACTAACCATCTTTTCACCAACATTCGCATCGGTCGAACGGCGCTTCTAAGTGTTTACAGCACCGAGTTTATTCTGGATCCAGAGTTGATGCGTTGGGTTAACCTCACACACCTTGCTATCGCAAGGGTCGACTATACTGTAATTTGTAAGTCGATAGGTCGGTTGCCGAACCTCGTCGAGTTGACTATAAGTAACTTAGAATTCGACAACACGGCTATCGACAGGTTCTCTGCTGACTCGTTGCTGTTTAATAGCGTGGATCCGATGCTAGCTTGGGGGACAAAACTGGCACTAGTGTCTATAGATGAGTTTTACATGGATTATCCTGTATCGGTTTGCATTGGCGGCATTCAGGCTCTCATTCTGCACGCGGGTGCTCTCAAGAAATTATTTGTGCCAGAATCCAGGAGACAACTCGTAGCCGCGTTTATCGGCGACTACAAGGACCGTTGCCCGCATTTGGCCGATATCCAACTGCTTGACAAATGGACTGGCCAATTCAACAAGTATAGGTTGGCCATTTTAGAGAAATATTAATTGAAAAAAATAATATTTATAAGCCTATGTGTCCGTGGATAATTTTTGGCCATCGTTAAACTCTGCTCATTATTTCATCCGCAATGTCTCAAACTAGAACACACTATATATTTTTTGCCAAAGATTCAGGACGAATCATTTCGTACAAGAGGATGTGACACAAAGAGGTATCACTTGTATTCTTTTCTGTCTTCTCACACACACGCTCTATTTTAATTACAATAGTGAATAAATGCTTTGACTTTGGCAGACCTTTTCTTGATTGCCCATGTTTTGTACATTTTTCCTTTGGTGACAATAGGGACAAAGGATGCAAGCGACATGCACAGTTGACACGCAATAAATGTCCAAGCATGGCATGTCTTTCTCCTCTCCATCTTTTTTCTTTACCTTCTTTTTCCATTACTTATCTTTTCCACTATCTATGGCGCGTATCAACGACCTTCCTAATAATGTTCTTAAGCTGATTTTGTACTACGCAGGAGCTACTCTAGGAGAAACTCTATATAAGTGGAAGGCTAAGCTGCCTTTAGTAGCTGTCTGCCGCACATGGACAAAACTAGCACAGGACTTTGTATTTTATCAAGTCTACGTTGAGGTCGACGACTCACATTCACATTCCCGCCCCTCTTGGACCTCCAACGCCAAGCTGATTATCTCACGTGGGTGCATATTGAAGGCCAAACGCTTGACGATTATATTGGCATACCTGATTACTCCCGAGTGCCTACAAACTATTGCCTTGGAGCTTCTCCAGCTGGATCGCGTCGACTGGCAGCACATCAACGCTTTGACGATTGCCAGCCCCTCCGCAGTGCATGAGTATTCCAAGTACATAGCCGAGACTGAAGAGGCGAGCGATGAGGATATTGCGCGCACTATGAAGTACTTTGCGCAGAATTTGCGTAATGTCGTCGGGCTCAAGTTGGGCCATTACAAATCGGAGTCCAGGGGAAATTACATTTGTGCCAGCCTTGCTACAGTTTACGGCGGACAATTACTGACCCACAGAGCCTCCGAGTATATTCTATTCAACTCTGTCGTCTTTTCCAGAAATATTAGGGTGCTAGAGGTTCGCTTAGACTCATCGGCGGCTCGTGTACTTCCCAGTATATGTGGCGAGACTCTCAAGGTTCTAAAGCTCTATAATGTTCCGCGTAACTTTGCTTGGCACCATTTTCGCTACGATATATTTGTCCGGCCTATCGTTTTCCACCAGCTAACCATTCTCCATCTTTACTTCAATGCCAGTGGCACGGACCTTACAGAGAGCGAGATACAGGACAAGGTAGTCTCGGGTGCTCATTGCTGCGACCAGCTTAGCTTTCCTGCGCTTAGGAAATTGGTTATTAATCATTGTACTCCGGACTGCGACCTCTTGTATGCTGATCTCCCGTTCCCTGAGTTAAAGAATGTGTACCTTTGCGGATCTGTTAACAACATTCGTCACTGCTGCCGACTGAAGCTTACTTGGGTCCGTGATTTGCATGTTGATGTTTTTACAAACAACTTGAGTGATGCAACGGATTTCTATGGAGTGACTAACCATCTTTTCACCAACATTCGCATCGGTCGAACGGCGCTTCTAAGTGTTTACAGCACCGAGTTTATTCTGGATCCAGAGCTGATTCGTTGGGTTAACCTTACCCACCTTTCTATCGCAAGGGTTGACTATACTGCAATTTGCAAGTCGGTAGGTCGGTTGCCGAACCTCGCAGAGTTTCTTATAAATAACTTAGAATTCGACAACACGGCTACCGACAGGTTCTCTGCAGACTCGTTGCTGTTTAATAGCGCGGATCCGATGCTAGCTTGGGGGGCAAAACTGACACGATTGTCTATGTGTGAGCTTTACATGGATTATTCTGTATCGGTTTGCGTTGGCGGTATACAGGCTCTCATTCTGCACGCGGGTGCTCTCAAGACATTATCTGTGCCAGAATCTACCGAGCAACTCATATTAGAGTTTATTGACGTGAACAAGGATCGGTACCCTCATTTGGCCAATATTCAATTAGATTGGGGTCGTAGTTTTTTTTATCCTGTTTATTCTTAAATTAATAAGCTTATTTATGTATTAATCGACTATGTACATGAACTATACAGCATAATAAAAAGAGTATGCAAGGGGTGTCTGGAGAGCGTTCAAGTGACATTATTGAGAAACTCTGCCCTCGTGTGGGCAGGCGTGTTGATCTTTGGCACTCTTTTCACGTAACAAGAGTGAAAAAGGTCGAAATCAGATAATATGTGGGCGGAGGTCACAGAAACAACAGCGTGGGGATGGGGGTACTTGTGCCATGTGTTTCTACAACAAGTATCGTGTATTTAACAATACGGGTGGTACTGACACAAGGCCATGCCTGGCTATTACCTCCACACACATAAAAAAAAATAGTATATCAGGGACGACCTATATATATTCTGAACAGTTCACCCTTCCCCCCCTTTTTTTTCAAAACACTGGCCATTTTTTATTATTACAATGATTAAATCATTTTGTCTTTTCTTATTGTTTGTTTTTAGTGCTGTGCCATCAGCCGAAGCACTAGTCGGGTATCCACGAGGATGCGCAGCGCAGAATATTCTCAACACTTGTCTATCTACACAAGGTATAATGTTCAACTCATGCGCGTACAGCGACTGGGGATGCAAGTGCGCAGCGCAACGGACCATTGCCTCTTGCTTCAATAACTGTCCTGATGACGATGGCCGTATTGCGCAGGAAGGACAAGTCAAAGTTTATTGTAACGCGGCGATGCGTGATGAGGAACAGAAATTGCTCGTTGCTAGTCAGGGCCAAGCAGCGAAGACATCTACAGCGGCTCCTGCGAGAGCCAAGGCTGTGCCTAGTTCGGTTGAGGTTGTATCGAGCGTGGCTGAGACGGTTGAAAAGGGTAGTGCGGCGCTGACTATGGCGCAGGCGGCTCTTGGGACTACCCAGTCTTTGGGCAAAGTGGATCGTGCCAACCACGGGAGCATGACGATTGCTGTAGACAACAGTGCGGTGTTGCGTGGAGTTAGCAACTTGTTTGCGGTATTTGCGGTAGGCATAATGTTGGCGTAAATTATACCAGCTTCATAAAACACGACGTCCATTTTCTTCACTCTTTACATAGGTGCAAAAAAAAATTGCATTTTCAGCCGTCATATATTTATAGCCGCCGATATAATATAAATAAATCAATTAGTAGATAAATTCAAGCTGGTACAGATTCCTTTTTGTCTTCAGCTTTGGCAACAACCTCGTGTACATCTTCAGCTAGAGACATTATTCCAAAAATAAGAGCTACAGGACATGTTCATCTAACAGCTTTTGATATATTCCTCATTTAGTAAACTTTGACTCTTGGCGATCATCCCCATTGTAACAGATTCTAAATCACTGTTAATTTTCAACTCGGGGAAATAGACACATTCCCCCTGATCCGCTCCAGAGATAAGAAAAAAGAGAGTAGGAAGCAAAACACCTTTTTTTGTCTCTCTATTATTATCTTCACTAATAACCAAAAACCATCCTTTTCTTTTACTAATGGCTATGCTTGTTGTCCCCGGCAGAACTTCGGCAGTGTCTGGGTTCAGGCTGTCAGCATTGATTGAAAAGTTTCCGTTTCCAGCAGGCGCAATAACCGGTATACGTGCTTACCACGTGCATTTTGTCGACATTTCCACGTCGGTTGATGCGCAGGCCGTATACTCAGCAGCGCTGGCGAACCACACGCCGGCGGTGACACCCGGCGAGATTTCTCCCGACGACGCCGAGCAAGTGTGGGCGGTGATATCCTCTCTCCTCTGCGGGCCCGGCGAGTCCTCTGCGGCGCCTCACGCGCCGATCCTCCTAGTAAACGACAACACTGCTACTACCGCCGATGAGCATAGTATCTGGGTGCTTCCTCGTAGCGGCACCATTTCGCCGTGGTCATCCAAGGCCACTGACATTTTCCACCTCTGCGGCCTGAGCCAAGCGGTTCTGCGCGTGGAGCGCGGCACAGTGTACCAGCTGTCGTTTGCCGATGGATTCAAGCCCGGGTTTAAGCTGTCTGAGCACAAGCAGATCATCGAGGCGGGGTCAGACCGCATGACCGAGGCCGTTTACGAGGGCTGCCCGCCCGCCAGCGCAGTCTTTGCCAAGGTGACCGAGCCTCGTTCCCTCCGCGCAGTGGGCATCCACGAGGGCGAGCGCTTGGTTGAGCCTATTACGCGTATCGAAATGAAGGCGCAGGTGGCGGGCGACAAGACCGAGCAGCGCCGCAGGGGCATTGACCTTTTATCACAGGCCAACCGCGAGCTGGGCCTGGCCCTGGCCAGTGACGAGATCAGCTACTTGGTCGACGCGTTCCTCG
The DNA here is from genome assembly GCA_027577415.1 of Coemansia sp. RSA 922. NCBI lineage: Eukaryota > Fungi > Kickxellomycota > Kickxellomycetes > Kickxellales > Kickxellaceae > Coemansia > Coemansia sp. RSA 922. Next base: position 20,177 of record JANBQS010000060.1, on the reverse strand, counting down.
GCGACATGGTCGGAGGGAGGGACCCGACTGACGCCGAGCTGATGATGTTTGCGCAGGTGAACAGCGAGCACTGCCGCCACAAGATCTTTGGCGCCACGTGGACCATCGACGGCAAAGCCCAGGACCACTCGCTGTTCGACATGATCAAAGCCACACAGAAGGCCAATCCTCAGCACGTGCTGTCGGCGTACTCTGACAACGCCGCCGTTTTGGAAGCCTACAATGCCGAGGGGATCCGCTCGTGGGCGCCTCAGGCCGAGCAGCAGTGGGCGATGAGCAACGTTAAGGGCGGCGTGCACATAGTGGCCAAAGTGGAGACCCACAACCACCCGACTGTCATCTCGCCCCACGCCGGCGCTGCCACGGGCACTGGCGGCGAGATCCGCGACGAGGGCGCAGTGGGCGTAGGCTCAAAGCCCAAGTGCGGATTAGTCGGATTTGCCGTCAGCGACTTGCGCATTCCAGGATTCGAAGCGCCCTGGGAATCAGCCACTGAGCACGTCGGCGCACCCTCGCACGTCGCTACTCCCCTGCAGATTATGCTGGAGGCGCCATTGGGCGCTGCAGCCTTTGCTAATGAGTTTGGGAGGCCTGCCATTTTGGGTTTCTTCCGCACTCTTCTTCAGCGCGTTCCCACTAGCATGCCACCAGTGACGGGCGGTCTGCTGGATGAGCCTGATATGCCGGGAGAGCTGCGCGGCTTCCACAAGCCCATTATGGTTGCTGGCGGCATGGGCAGCGTCAGGAGGGAGCATGTCGAGAAACACGCCTTCCAGTCAGGCGCCAAGCTCGTAGTCTTGGGAGGACCCTCGATGCTGATCGGTCTGGGCGGCGGCGCAGCATCGTCGGTCGAGTCGGGGGCTCAGGCAGCGGACCTTGATTTTGCCTCTGTGCAAAGAGGTAATCCCGAAATGGAACGCCGCTGCCAAATGGTCATTGACGCCTGCACGTCATTGGGCAGTGATAATCCGATCGCTTTTGTGCATGACGTAGGCGCCGGCGGACTGAGTAACGCGCTGCCCGAGCTTGTTCACGACTCGGGGCTCGGTGCCACTATCGAGATCCGCGACGTGCCCTGTGCTGACGGCTCACTGTCGCCAATGGAGATTTGGTGTAACGAGTCTCAAGAACGCTACGTTTTGGCTGTTACTGCCGCTCAGCTACCTGTACTTGTTTCGATTGCTGCACGCGAGCGCTGCCCATGTGCAGTCGTTGGCACTGCCACCTCTGAGCAGCGTCTGCAGGTCAGCGACCGCTTGTCAGGCGGCTTTGTGATCGATCTGCCGATGGACGTACTGTTTGGTAAGCCACCGCGTATGGCCAGAGACAGTGACACGCTGATGACTCCGCGCGTGGTATTTGATGCCACATTGGCACGCTACCAGCCTCAGGTTGATTACCTGACGCGTGTGGGTATTGCGGCCGACCGCGTTCTTCGCCTGCCTTGTGTCGCGAGCAAGTCGTTCCTTGTCACTATTGGCGATCGCTCTGTCACGGGTCTCGTAGCTAGGGACCCGATGGTGGGACCCTGGCAAGTACCCGTGGCTGATGTCGCTGTGACATGCAGCGGATACGACCCCAAAGTCAAATCTGGAGAGGCAATGGCACTGGGCGAACGCCCGTCGTTGGCAACTGTCGACGCTGCTGCTGCTTCGAGAATGGCGGCTGGCGAGGCACTAACTAATCTAGCTGCTGCTGATCTGCCTTCAGCCGAGTGGATCAAACTAAGTGCGAACTGGATGGCTGCCGCTGGACATCCCGGCGAAGGTGCTCGACTGTATAGCGCGGTGCAGGCATTGAGTGAGTTCTGTCAGTCGCTAGGTATTAGTGTACCTGTGGGTAAGGACTCTATGAGTATGCAGATGCGCTGGAAGGACCAAACAGTTACCGCACCAGTATCGCTAGTTGTTACTGCGTTCTCGGCAGTGGCTGATACTTCTCGTACGCTTACTCCGCAGCTGCAAAAACAAGGAACAATATTGTTGGCCGATCTGTCTGGTGGACATGGGCGGCTGGGTGGCTCGGCATTGGCACAAGTGTTTAGTCGTGTTGGCGCACACGTACCTGACGCCGACCCCCGTCTGCTGCGTAGTTTTATCGAGGCATTGCAGCAAGTACGCGAGCGTATTTTGGCGTATCACGATCGGTCTGATGGCGGATTATTCGCTACTATCGCAGAGATGTCGTTTGCTGGACACGTGGGCGTCGATATTGATCTCAGCGCAGTATTGCATCTCAGCAATGGTGAGATGTCAGAGTCCGATATAGTGGCGGCTATGTTTAACGAGGAACTAGGCGTAGTAATGCAAGTAGCCGATGAGCATGTCGCCGAAGTCGTAGCCGCTTTCGCCGCTGCCTCCGTACCTATTGCAGCTATCGGTATGGCCGGTCACGTTTCTGACGGCGAAGACGCGATTAGATTTAGGTGTGCTGGTATCCCAAGTGGCGTGGTATTGGAGAGATCTCGTCGCTCAATGTGGGCTGCTTGGTCTGCCACCTCGTACCACATGCAGGCGATGCGCGACCATCCACAATGCGCTATTGAGGAGCACCAGTTGATCGCCAATGACTTGGACAAAGGCCTGCGTTACGAGCTGACGTTTGATGCCCGCGATACTATCCATACTTATTTGCCCTCGTTGGATGCGCGTCCAAGAGTAGCTATTTTGCGCGAGCAAGGTGTTAATTCGCATGCGGAAATGGCATACGCCTTTTATCAGGCTGGATTCGAGTCGGTGGACGTGCATATGACAGATATATTCTCGGGACGCGTCACTTTGGATAAATTTGTTGGTGTTGCGGCCGTCGGCGGCTTCTCCTACGGCGACGTTTTGGGTGCGGGGGCGGGCTGGGCCAAATCGATATTATTGTCTCCTATGGTGCGCGATCAATTTGCAGAGTTCTTTGAGCGTTCCGATACGTTCGCATTGGGCGTTTGTAACGGATGCCAGATGCTATCGAATCTAAGGGATGTTATTCCGGGCACTGAAAACTGGCCATATTTCATCGCTAATGAGAGCGAGCAGTATGAAGGCCGTGTGGTTTTGGTGGAGGTAACTGGCGGTGGTGTGTTTTTGGACGATATGAAGGGCTCACAGTTTCCCATCGTTGTTGCGCATGGCGAAGGTCGTGCGAGGTTTGCTACCGATAGTGCGCGCCAATCGTTCGTTGACGAGGGACTATCCGCCGTTCGTTACGTCGACCGTACTAATTACCAGACCAGTGATGAGCGTATCTCGTATCCGATGAACCCCAACGGCTCTGATTTGAATTTGGCAGCAGTATCCACGGCTAATGGCCGAGTCCTTGCTATAATGCCACATCCAGAGCGTGTAGTGCGTACTGATGCCAATTCCTATCTACCCGCCTCTTCTGTTGATTGGGAGCATGGGCCATGGTCACGTATATTTATTAACGCTAGGCGTTGGGTTCACAGCCAAAGTTTAAGTCTATAGGCATCGGTACCGCCTAAATAGTATCTAAATAATCTTTTATCTCTTATAAATCCCAAGCCTTCATAAAGAGCCAAAGCACCTTTATTTTCAGTCTCTGTCTCCAATGTAACCTCATCAGCACCCTGATTCCTCATAGCCTCCAAGGCTTTTAGGACTAGTGTGGAGCCGATACCCTGTTTCCGAAATTCCTTTCCTACTGCTACCATACCTATGTAGCCGCGAGATAACGATGGTTTGTCGTCGGAGAAATAGGTATCGATGCCGCGGCGACGGTGTGGTTCTAGTTTGCAGATTACTACGCCGGCACATTCTCCTTCGTGGTGTGCTAATATGCAGAGTGAGGGCCATTGATGTACGAAATATCGATATGTGTATATGGAATAGGGTTCCGATAAATCACGTTCGATTAACTTTATAGCGGGAATCAAGTCATCCTCCGTCTTGTACGTAGAATAAGTGATAATAGACATGATTTGAAAGAAAGAAAAATGAAAAATGTTTTTGGTAAATGTTTTCTTTCTTCAAGCTCACAATAGTCAATTTTTTTTCCTTACCGGTATATTGATATGGCAGTATGGGATTAGCTGATTCAAGCTTTAAACATGTTATTTGAATAAATTTAGGTTCCAAAGATAATTGACACAATACATTGGCAGCTGACATAAATTTTTGTGTAAAAAACAATACATACCATGTGCAAAAGACACTGAGAGATAAACCAGTTAAAAAAAATAAGAATTAGCCGAACAGATACAAAAAAAAAAAAACAAAAAAATTTTTTTCTTTTACTTTTCTATCTGCAAGTAGGGTTCTGTTCCCACTCTTTCTTTGTCGATCACTAATATGCAATCTATACATGGTTGGGAACACACATGTATTAAAAAAAGGAAACAGATAAATGAATGTGGAGTATAAAATACAAAAAAAAAAGATGAGATTTACCTAGCTTTCTGATGCAACTGCACAATTGTAGGGACATACATTGTCTGTAGTGGGGGAGTGGTACTTTTTTTTTTTTTTTTTTAGAAAACACCTCTCTCCCTACTTTTTCCCGCCTGCCCGCTCAGACTCTAGTCATCCTCCCAAACGATACAAGAAAAAAAAGAAAGCGGAAGACCCAAGGAGTGGTTATGTTCTTCTTTTCATCTTTCTCTTTCTTTTTTTTTTCTTTTCTTTTCTTTTTTTCATTCCTTTTTTTTCATTTCCCCTTCCGTTCTTTGTCCTGCATTATTCTGGTGATCGCAATTGCTTGCTAAATGGACTATTCAGCTATACAACTATTAGCAACCGTCGTACGCAACTATCTAGCGTCATGGTTAGTCCAACTAAGCGCTTTTCTCTACGTATGGCAATGGGTCAGGTAAGGCCAAAAAAAACACCATCTTATTCTCCTTTATGTGTTGCTGCGGGTTTTTGTGCGTTCTATGCGGGACAAGAGTAACACCTACATAAAGAGGAACAAGAAAAAAAAACATATACCTCGCTCTTTCTTTCATGTCATGTTACCCAGTATCACCTGAGATTTTGAATGCAAGGATATTTGAAAATAGGGAACCTCCCCCTCTTCTACAATTAGAGACAATCTCCCCCCTCTCCTGTTTCTGTTTAATTCTTTTTTTCTAAAATAACTGTCTAAAAAATTTTCTTTTATGTAGTCTCATCTTGCATATCTTGGGATTGCTTATTGTCCTAAGGGTCACAAGTCAACAAATCGATAGCCGTGCATATGTCCTAAGCGCCGTTCTTTTCGCCGTTGGCATTCTTACATATTCTGACAATATGTCGCCTGTTATTGTCCGAGCATTTGTGCCTATTCTGATATCACAAACTCGTCGACAATTGTCAGAACCTCCTCGTTCCAATTCGCCATCCCCGACAATGCTTATACCTATCGCTGTTCTGATGGCCTTTGGGAGCGTGCGGCTTGGAGAAATAGACATTGCTTGTATTCGCGGTGGGGGTTGTCAATACGGCTTGCATATTTGCTTGTTAATTGCCGATGTTTGGCTGCTTGTGACCCAGTGCCGCACATTGTTCAGTCTGAGCAACACGACGTCTACCACAGCGAGTCCAATGTCTGCCACAGCGAGTCCGATGTCTGCCAGCACCGAAGATACACAGCCACTGCTCTCTCGGCTGACATACCACTGGGTTTTACAATCACTGCGCTCCTCACCGGTCATAGTTCCTCCGACACCAGCGTCTATGGACCCGCACTCGCTATTACTCTGGTTCAACAGCCATTGGCAACGTCGGATCGCTAATGGACAATACCCATTGGCGTTCACATTGGGGCGTGCGTTTGCCAGCGACTTGTGTCTAGCTAGCGGTCTACGCCTAATCGTATACGTAAACGACGTGGCGTTGCCAATCCTCGTAGCGCGAATGTTACGCGAACTCAGCGTCAATACTTTCTCCATGACACGGGCACTAATCGCCCTATCCATATACTCTGTACTCTCGGTGGTAGCGACGGTTATTGAGCAGAACCAGATAGACATAAGGGATAGGGTCAAGCTTAAAATACGCATTGCGTTGACTGCCGCCGTACACCAGAGTATGCTTCTAGGTAGTTCGTCGTCAGCGGAGGCCCGGCGTTTGGACACGGATATGTATTCGTGTGGGATTCGCAATACCCAGCAATTGGCTGCACATATTGTGAACCTAACTGGCGCTATTTGGCTTCCTGTGCGTGTCACCGCTGGTCTCTACGTATTCTATCGACAAGTCGGTTGGGCTGTAGTACCTGGTATCGCCATAGTATTATTGTACCTGCCATTACGCAAACTTTTGGTATCTCGCAGTACTCGGGCACAAGTGCAAGCAGCAAAGGCGTCTAGTCAGCGTGTCGGTTTATTGACACAGTTGGTCGAAAATATTATTCCATTGCGGATGCTGGGTTGGGACCGTCTATTGGCTGATCGGATACAGGGATTGCGGGAGCGTGACGAGCTGAAATTTACTGTCGAGTCGAATATGGCTACTTCTCTCCTGTCGTTTGCTCGCACTGCGTGTCGCTCGGGCGGACCACTGGGATCTCTGTTTATATACAGTGTGTATTATCTTACGTCCAGTGGCTATTTATACGTTACTGCTGACCAAGTTTACATTGTTCAGGCCATACTACGCGAATTGTTCCCGTTACTCATTGACGTACCTCATGCTTTTGATAGCTGGTGGGCTGCTCGCCGCCCCTACGAACAGATCGAAGGACTGCTATTGCTACAGACTGAACCCGGTCAGGAATCTCGATCACCAGTGTTACCAGCAGAGATAGCGATTCAGATTGTCGATGGGTTATTTACTTGGGCTTTGACTGACGCAGACCGCACTCAAACACTCTCTATACCCAAACTGGACGTTACGCAGGGCCAACTTATTGCGGTTGTGGGAAAAGTCGGTGCAGGCAAGTCGTCGCTACTATTGGCGCTACTAGGCGAGATGAAGCAGAGCAGCGGCGAGACGCGTATTAACCACAAGCTGAAATTCGCACATGTCTCGCAAACCCCGTGGCTAATGAGTACGACGATTCGCGACAATATACTATTCGGCCTGCCTTACGACGAGACCTGGTACACAAAGGTCATCGACCGTTGTGAGCTTCAGCACGATATAGACCACTTGGTTCTCAGAGACCAAACCATCGTTGGCAACGGCGGCATGGCGCTGTCGGGTGGACAGAGAGTGCGTGTGGCATTGGCGCGTGCTGTTTATGCTCGACCCCAAGTTATTCTTTTGGACGATATTTTGGCATCAGTCGACGCCAATGTCAGCAAACGCCTCGTGGACCGCGTGCTGTCTCCTTCTTCGGGTCTGTTATCTGGGTCTACTTGTATTGTCGTCACTCAGAGTCCCGCCGTACTTGCCATTGCCCACGGTGTTTGCGTAGTATCCAAGGGTCGGGTCTCGGCTCCACGTACTCTCAATGAGCTATTGAGTGATACGGGTACAGATTTTTGCGCAATGGCTGGGATTAGTACCGTAGAACCACCGGTACTAGCCGAGCCTTTGGTACTTGCTACGCCGCCCAACAGCAGCTCCTTGCGTTCGGCTACAATCGACAATGTCAGTGACACTGTAACTGTTCCGGCAACAGGCCTAGCCGTTAAAACCCAGTCGGCATACCAATGGCAGCAGTACTTGGTACCGGTACGCTACATGCTGCGCCTGTGCGGTGGATCGGTAGTAGCATTGCATTGTTTGACGGTCGCCGCGCAGTGTATAGCGTCACGCAAGGCACAGCTGTGGCTAGCAAAGCCGATTCCTCTAGTTGACGAGCAAGCCGCGCAGCCCTGGCACCCGACAATGTGGCATTTTGCCATGTGTACAGCCTGGTGGGCGGCCGACGTCACACTTGAATTGGGCGGACAATGGTGGACGGAGGTAGTTTGGCGACGGTCAATGTTTGTCAAATCACACGGCGAGTTGCTCCACAGCACAGCAAGAGCACCGCTCTCGTTTTTCGCCAGTATGCCACTAGGCCGAATACTATCATTGTTTACAGATAGCCAGCTAGACGTCGATACTCGTATGCCGCAGCGGCTAGCCAATTTAGCGACATTTGCAGTCAAACTGTCATTCGAGTCCTGGGTCATCCTCACGTTCCATCCGGCGCTCGTAGCATCGGTAGCCGCAGTTATTATTGCTATGCGGTACATAGTCACAGCATCAAGAGGTCCCTTGGCAATGTATCTCGCTGCGCAAACTGATGCCCGTCCAATGATCGACGAACAGTATCAAGAGGCGCTGGCTGGCGCACAGACCATTCGTGCGTTTGGTGCATACGATTACGCGGAGCGTATGCTGAGTACCCGAGTATCAGCATTTGTTGGCGCTCAGCGCGCAGGCGATTGTGTAGAGACGTGGATCGATATGACCATGTCCTTGTTGCGCTGTGCTGTTACCAGTATTGCCTTTGCTATCGCGTTGTTGGGAGCTGCTAACGGAGTATCGATTGATCCTACGTATATGTCATTGGTGTACTGGAGTATTACATTTCTCTTGGCTCGTATCCAACATTTGGTCCGCCACTCACACGCACTTTTCTCTAGCTTGGACCGCGCAGCCCGTTTTATCAAGTTTACCGATATGGAGTCCGAGACAGACCTACGAGTTCGCAAGGTTAAAGACAAGGTTCCCGCACACTGGCCTTCTTCCGGCTCTATTGTCTTTAGCAAAGTGTGCGCACGCTACAGCAGTGTAAAGTCTAGCGACTGGGTACCTGTCGGGGAGCTTGTACTGAACCAAATGTCGTTTACTATCGAGAGCGGACAACATGTGGGTATTGTCGGACGTACGGGTGCGGGCAAGACGAGTATCGCTATGGCATTGTTAGGATTGCTGTGTCCCGAATCAGGCACAATAACCATCGACTCCATCGACATCACATCAGTCACACTCGATATACTGCGCGAGCGACTAGCCGTAGTACCGCAATCAGCACCAGTATTACAAGGAACCGTGCGGTTTAACGTAGATCCCAGATCAGCTCACAGCGACGACGAGATTCGAAAAGTACTTGATGATGTCGGATTGTCTGATTGCTCTCTGGACGATACAGCGTTGGAGGCATGGAGCATTGGTCAGCGCCAATTACTGAGCGTGGCAAGGGCGATGCTAAAGAACTCACGGATCCTTATCCTCGACGAAGCTACAGCATCGATTGATCCACAGGCAAACCGACAGTTGCACGCAGTAATTCGGCAGAAATTACTACAGTGCACAGTCATCGTTATCGCACATCGCTTGGAGACTGTTTACGACTGTGACCAAATATTAGTTATCGACAATGGCCATGTATGTGAACGTGGGTCACCAGCCATGTTGCTAGCCAACTCTCGATCAAGATTCGCTTTAATGGCAGCAACGAATACTCAGAGTCAATCAATAACCTGTGGATAAATATTTTTTTTTTATTAGCATATTTTCATCATTAAAAAAAATTAGATACCAAAACTGCTCTTTAGCGCAATCCTACCCGATGACGGAACACCATCGATATCACGCTCCGTACTCGCCGTGGTATCCGCCGAGGCAGATGACTTGACAGATGATCGTGAGCGAATAGCCAGTTCGAGACGCCGCTTAGCTGTTGGCTGAGTGGCAGACAGTTTGATCAATATAGATCTAAATGTTTCTGGTGCCTTTGTAGCAAGTCCCAGAATAGCCTCCGCCAAACAGGTTTCTTGCAAACTCAACATACGGTTCAGCTCGTCGGGTAGCATAGACAGCATGAGCATTAGTACAGCCGCCATGACCAATCCAGGTTGCGCTGGATCCGAATACCGCGCAGTGGCAAAGGCAGCAAGTGCATCCAATGCCCTTTCCAATACCACACTTGTTGACGAGCCGAGTTGGACAAACACTAGTTTTGCTAGTGCTGGAATCGCTGCTCGTGCCAAGGCCGGAAACACTGGTACAGGCGTACTAGACCGTGCTAGACATAGGGGCACATCGAGCAGTAACATCAGTTGCTGAGCAGATGACGTAGTAGCCAGTTTGTCGGCGAGAACAGATACAAAGCACGCCTGAACTGCATTCGACACTAGCAGTACCTGAGACTCCGCCACCAGGAGATGAGCCACTACGCCCAACGCAGCAGCCACGACGTTATCGTTAGATTCGGCCTGGAGCAACTGCAATAGTAGCGAGTTGGTCATATCAGAGATCAGCCCGACATCATTGCTGAGCACATCGCCGCTGCTCAGCATGTCATTTCCATCCGCGATAGTAGCAGCGCCGAGCCCAGTTGTGCGTCGTACAAAGCTGGCCAGAGTATCAGCGGCAGATTTAAAGTGTCCATCAGCAATAGTAAGCATCGACTGCCGCCACAGACTCAGCCAAAAGGCAACCAGAGGAGCACTCTTAGGGCGGCGACGGCCTATTACAGCGGCCAGAATTTCCAGACAAGTGCTCACAACAGTCAAAGCCTCTTTTTCGTCCGACAAGAGACTCTGCGCAGCCTGCCACGTACCGACAATATCGCGGACCACGGTCCGACCAAAAGCACTTAGACCCAGTAGACCCGGCACATCGTCCTTTGCACACTCTACATCGAGCTCTTCAACCGAAAACAGCCACTGATCGAGCAATGTAGTATCACCCAAGAGAGTAAGCAGCGACAGTGCCGCGTCCAGCGCCTTGACCACAGCATTCACACGTACACCACGGTTGACACGCTGTTGACTATCCACCGACACAGCACCGCCTTCGTTAAACGGCGCAACGACGCTAGACACAGCGTTTGTCCATAGCTCTTCGACCAACCAGGATTTAATGCATCCAGGCGAGTTTGTATCAGCAAACAGCGCAGTCACATCAGGCAATTCCAAATCCAATAGTGCGCTTACCGTGGATAACAGAGACAACAAGAGATTCATGTCGTTCAGCCACTGAGCTCCAATAGCGCTAGACGCTGATTGTGTCGGACCATAGATGCGAATACCGGCTCGTTGGAGACTAGAAATACGCTCAGCTTCAGTGTCATTGCCAGTCTGTCCACCGACATCCAGAGGACCAACTAACTGCGCAGCCACCATGAATGGACCATTTGAAATACCAGTATGTGCATACCGGCTCATAGACGATAATACCGATAGTCGAGATAACTCTTGCAGGGAAAATCCAAGCAAAAGAACAGCAGAAATTCCACTAGACTCAGGTCCCCGCAAGCGAGCCAATAGCTCATCGTAACCGGCTCCAAGCTCAGAGGATGTGCCGAGCAAAAGTAGTTTAGATACAGAATCCAAGAAATACGGCAGATAAGCGCGATACCAGACAGCCAACGGCTCTTGCACCAATCCGACATATGTAGACTCCAGACCCAGATTCAGACCCATTCCAATATCGACCTGCTCGGTACACCGCAAAAACGCCAGCTCTTCGTAGACGTCGCGCTGACGCATGCCAATAACAGCAGTATCCCTAATAGCGTCCAGCCACAAGCGACCCAGCAGCGGCAGATGCAATTCCAGGGCATCTCTCAGAACACCAGGACCCCGCCTCATCGCATACCCGAGTATAGTCGACCACGAGTACAAGATAGTCAACTTTGTCACGATCTGCATCTGCGGCGTCGATATACCTACGTCGCCAGCAAAAGTCGGCTGAGGCGCGAGCAATCGAAGGATACGCGTCAGCGTGGCTCGGTCTCCACTGACCAGTCCAGACACCACAAACGCAGTGGCGGTGAGGACTGCCGCCTGGGTGATTTGTGGAGCTACTAGAGATTCGCTCAATACGGGCATAAAGGCCGAGCTCAATTGTGCCTGGTAAATGCCCAGCACTGACTGGCCCTCGCCACGCACCGCCGGGTCCTCGACATCTTTGAACTGAGCAATCAACCGCTGCAACAGATGCTGGCCCAAACAACACAGAGTAGGAGATTGAGTAGCTGGCGCTGATGCCGCCATATACCCTACACTGACCAAGTCTGCCAGCAGCGGAGTCAGTGGGTGCGAGCGCCAACAAACAGAATGCGACTTGGTATCAGTCTGTGGGCGTAGTCGGTCGACGCAGTCCAGAATAGCAACAATAGCAGCGATTGCCAGCTGTTTAGCCGCCGAGCTGAACGGCCGAGCACCATCGTCATCGGCTATAATAGCTTCTACGTCATTTCCCAGCACTTTCTCCTGGCGACGAATAGATGCCGGCATAATAGCAGTAGCACGCTTAGTAAACACAGCGCTTAAAGCCGCAACAACTGCCCTCGTCTTGGGAATACCAGACTCCGAATCGCCATCAAGCTCCAGTTGGGCATACTCATGGGTACACGCCAGACTGACAGTCGTATGGATAAGCCGCTGCAGATCAGCTACCAACTCTGCCACAGAGTCACCTCGACACTGCTCAGTGACCGCGCTATAAAGTACCAGTGCCTCCCAAACAACGTCACAGAGCGCCCAGTCATCAGCATGGTCGACAACCCGCGATCCATACAGCCTCAGTATACCTTCGAATGCCGACACAGCTACGCAATGGAAGGCATGGATACCGCCCGAGTGGCCATAGTACGCAGCCCGCCTAGTACGCATAATAGGACGCAAAGTATGCTTAACTAACAGGGGCAGGAATTCTGGCTCGCGGGGTGCAAAGAACAACAGTTGCTTTTGCGTAGCAAATATGAACTGTGCCGATGTCTGCCACCTCGCATCAGGGTCAGCAACCAATGAGAGCTCCGCTGATCTCTCGATATGAACGCCAGTCGATGGCAAAGACCGCCTCAGCTCACGCAACAGTGTGAGTACCGAGTCGCGAGTCACGTTGTCCACTTGTAGCTCGGGCCCAAACACCAAAAGCAGTGAACTAACTAGGTGACCTAATGCTGCGCGTGCGTCAAACGAGTCGACGTCGGAACGTGCACACACAAATGCGAAATCGGCATCAGGCACCGTCGCTGCATGACGCTGCTCGTCGGCAGAGCGTCCATGATGAGTAGTACTATTGGGATGTGTAATTGCCGCATCACGTCCATACGCCGCAATTGAACCGAGAGCCATAGCACCGCCGCTTTCTGTCTGGCGCGCCCAAGCATGCAGGTCAGTGGCCGAACGCAATGGCAAAACGCGCTCATGGGAGCCAGCACAGTCAGTCGAGGTAGCCGGGGGCACATGCTCTTTACCGCGTACCCACAGTGCCGACGCGTGGAGTGGCATTGCATGCGAGTCGCTGAGAAACAGTTTCAGTGTCATCTGGAATGTATCCCGCGCGTAGGGCTCAAACATATAGCCAGCCGACATTGCAGCCTCAGCCAGGGCTCCAATAGCCCACGAGTGAACGATAGGGTCTTTATCGCTGGCCAACGAGTGCAGCAACACGACTACTTGTCGCAACGTACCCAGTGCCACAATAGACCCAGCTCGAGAGTATAATGAACCTAGGGCGACTGCAGCCCCTGCTCGGGCGAACCGATCCCGCGATCTAATCGCCTGGCTAGTTAGATGGTCCATCAGACTAGGCAGGTAGCTGGCTGTTGCGTCGCGAGTCACAGCTGCCAAACACCCAATGACCTCGCCAGCTACTAGGCGATGTGCAGCCGAGGGCAAAACCAATGCCGCTCTAGACACGTCGACCATAGCACGAGCGACGCGCGGAGCAACCTCCATAGCTGCTTTCGACTTTGCCTGGTTAACTCCCCGGATAGCCGCATAAAGCGCAGCCAGAATATTGGTCAGTACAGCAGCGTATCGGTGCGAATTGAAGGGCAGTCCGTTAAGCTGCAATACCAGACCATCAAGCACGGTAAGCTGAGCGTTCTCAGACAGCGTAGGAAACAGCCGCCCGAATAACTGCACTGAGGCGTCTACCAGACACGTATACGTTGGCGGTGACTCTGTCGTATACGTTTGGATCGGCTGCGAGTGTCTAAAGGCTGCCGGCATTGGACATAGTGCACTGAGCCAATCATGCTCAGTTGCTCTCATACTGCAGCTGCCAAAGTCCATATCGCCACTCGACAAGCCCAAAGACGATGATAATGAAGACCCGCTTTCAAGTCCGAAAACAATATCCTGCAACAACGTCGTCATTCCAGTCTCCGCCTCATATCCCCACGGCCCACTACGGAACCCACGCAGACACGTCACCACTCCAGCATTAGATCCAGAATCTTGATCGCTATTTCTGTCTGCAGCACCCACAGAAGAAACAGACAAGGCCGGCGACAACACAGCTGGATCCCTAGTGTTCCGTGTATGAGCTGAAGCAGTTACTGCAGCAGCACCCACACGAGTACCAAGCATCTCGTATAGATTATCCACGCTGCCAATCGCCTGCTCGATCAGTCGCACGGTAGGCAGAGTCATAGCCGCCACGAGCTCAGAGTGCTGGGCAGTCAAAGTCTGTAGACATTCGACGACACGACCACGTACCTGCATATGGCTAACAAGCAAAGACGTTTGGATCGGCAGTTGCCACATAGGTCTCGCAGGATCAATAGTCTCAAACGAGGTTCCCGTAGCCTGCGACATTGACACCCGTCGCAAATTCTGGACCGGTGGTGGTGGGGCATCGAGTGCGTTATCAACAAACATTAATGTCGACTTGAGACTAGCCACTACGCGCCGTAGATCGCCCTCATTTATCTGACACTCAGAGTCACAAGCACGCATAAAACAGACAAGGTGCGAAAGCGCCATATACCGCGACTGCAAATAATGAGCACGCAGAGGCCACGCCATATCGCCCGTAACAAACCCCGCATTAGAGCCAGCAGCCGCGCTGTCAGGCGGAGGCAGAGCCACCATCCACAGGGACATCCACTGAGTACGAGCCCGCGCTGCCACAAACGCCGTACCAAGAGTAGTCAGCCCTGAGAGCAAAACCCATCCAGCCGTCATACGCATATTAGCCAACGCCACATTGACTCCACTCGGCACAGCTCGGCTATTAACTCGGCGCCTCGCATTCTTTACAGGCATTGGAGAAGCCACGCCCAGCGACATTGCAACGCCAGCAGGATCAGCACCATCCACCACACCATTGCCGTCATGGACGATCTCGGGTTCCACGCGCTGATACGCGGCATTCAGTAGCCGAATAGCAATACTATGTACCCACTCAACTAGGTCTAATGGCACACCCGACAACAGATCCGAATTATTGCCAATAACTCCAGCAATCGCATAGGCATACCCCACAGTTCTCTTCATAGCGTCAAGCGACGCGTCAGAGTGAGCTGAACAGTGGGCGCAGAACTGCTGGAACCGCGAGATAAGCGTAGACAACACACGCGATACTCGCGCACTGTCATTGCGCATCAAGGAAGAAAGCGCTGACGCTGCATTGATCCTAATAGCTTCATTAGAATCAGCCAGCCAGCGCTCCAGTGGCACTACCCATAGGTCATCCTCGCAGTCGTCAGACTCGAATACGTCTAGGGCACGAACCGACTCGCCCAAGTCCTCTACCAGCATACGCCACTCTTGCAACGCCACGAGTACTGCGACTTCGCCAGACCCGCTACCAGGCGCCTGCACATTAGCGCCAGTACGCCAGGGCATCAGGGTCTGAGCCATGGTCCGTCCATCTCCGCTGACTACAGCGCGTACTTCAACAGGCAACGAGCCAGAGAGCCATTTATCCCAAATACACTGAGCTGCTATACGCTTGCCAGCCTCTGACAAAAGAGCCTCGGCCAGTGGTACTCGCAGTAACCAGCCACACATATTACGCAGTGCTAGAATATCAGCCTCCGCACGAGCATCCAACGAACCCACCAGACCCACCACATCCCCCTGCGTACTAACTTGGTTAGGCAAGTTACTTGGCGTGCCAATGGCGTGAGTGAGTCCTGCGCGTGGCGCCCGAGTACGCGAGTCAATTGCTGTCGACGATGGAATTTGCGTAGCCGACGCCAATACACCCAATATGTGGCTCAGGATGACAGAGTACTGAGCCTCGACTACACTTGTGCCAAGCTCGTCAAATAATGCCGCGTATGCGTCGATTAACCCTGCACGTAACTCACGAGAGGCCGACGCCCGCGTAAAAGCCTGCGATAGCCACAGCAGCGCCCGGCCGAGCGTCGCCTGCCCAGAGTTAGGACCCGACTCTGGCGCTGATGACGACACACGCGGTGCACTAACTGATCTCCCACCAGTCGCTGATGAACCGGCTCGAACCAGTGCAGGAGCCAGTGGTGGGTGTGTCAGCGGAGGAGATGGTTGTACGTCGGAAAGGTCGCTCGATAACCGTGTAGCTCCACCAGACTGCTGCGACTCCTGTACGACGGCAGCAGCAGCTCCTACTTCAAGGCTAGCACGTATAGTAGGGCTGACACTAGCGCTGGCACTAGCAGGACGTGGCACCTGTTGTTTAGCCATAGTTCTGGCAATAGCACGAGCAGCAGGATCCACAGTCTTCACAGCAACAGTAGGAGAAAGATTATCTTGTCCAGCTACGGCGGCCACAGACACGAGCGTAATATTATGCGAGATAATGACTGCGACAAGTCGAGCAACAGCCCGACGCACAACCAATACACTAGACGACAACAAAGGCACAAGCCCCGAGGTAACAAACCCCTCAGCGTCGAATGCATATTCGGGGCCCAAGAACGGCGTAAAAAATACCAACGACTCTAACGCACCCACAGTAGCCAGTACCAAGAGCGGAGATCGATGGACGAGGTTAGCACGTAAAGTTTTTACAGCCTCTTTCGCCTGCGCCTCAGTAGCTGTTTTACCCGCCTGCAAGAGCTTAGCCAATGCGCGAGTAGCCTCGACACGCACGGCCACGCTTTCGTCCGAATTGCGAGCGAATCTCAGCAGTAGCACCAAAAAGTCATTAAAACAACTTAGCAGTCTGAATCCTGCCTTACTAGACAAGGCCTCGAAAAGAACTCCCGCACAAGTAAGCGCAGCCAACCTAGTTTCTCGCTCCACTGCCCGTCGCTTGGCATGCATCACTGTTTGAATCGCGTATAGAGCCTCGCCCATCCGATGCACGTCGCCGACCTCGTAGACTCGCGCCAAACACTTTGCTACTAGGTCTCGCACTATGCGCGTAGGCTTGGGCACATGCAAAAGAACTGTCTGACGACTACCAGTAACTGTGCCACCGCCCAGCCAAGATGACCGCTGCTCTCCGCCAGCGGCAAGCGGCAAGGGTATGGTAGCGATCTCAAGTAGTATTAGCTCCAAACGCTCCTGTGTCGGTTTAAGAGACTCTTTAGTAGCTGTGTCTTCCAAATGTGCATCGAGATTGGACAGCCACTTGAAGATGAACATTTCTCTGTCACCCGGCGACGTCAGGGCAGCGTATCGCCCCTCATCAAAAACAAGCGCCATGATAAAACAAAAAAGAGAGAGGGAGAGAGCAAGTAAAGAATAAATAAAATTGTAATTGTTAAGTAGAGAAAAGCAAAGAAAGAAAGTTCAGTCGAAGAATGCAGCGTTTTTGATCTGTGTATACGCAGGTCTTCCCAGCGAATTTTTAGCAACGCTAATATCCATATTGATATCGTCCACGAGAGCCTCCAAACTCGCATAGTCTCTCTCCGGTCTGATATACGCCAGTATCGCGATCTTCAGATTCTGGCCATAAAAGTCGTCTTTGAACTCGTGGATGATATGCACCTCTCCCGAACGCTTCTCATTCTTGAAAAACGGGTTCCAGCCAAGACTCATAACCATAGGAAGCACGTCACCGCCCTTGACCTGAGCCCATCCATAGTACACGCCAATAGGTATGTCTGTCAAAGCGCGCTCAACCGCCTCAGAAGGCAAATTCGCAGTGGGAATTCCAAGCTGCTTGCTGCCACGGCCAAAGCCCTTGACGACATCGCCTTGGACAAATATCGGGTAGGGCTTTTCGGGCACTAAAGGGCCGACGATTTGCGGGCGACCAGAACAAGAAGTAGTATCCATTTTTAAAAAGATATATAGTGAAAGCGAAATAAGAAAAGAGATCAAAAAGATAAAAACCCTACAGCAGACGCAAAAAAAGCACCCCGATTTAAGCATAAAAACTCGGTTTAGGATAAGGGGGTTGTGTTTGTCAGCACACTTATAAATCATCGTCATCAATATCCAGAGCATCGGGATTCGCCGGCCCAGGAGCCGAATCATCGACTTGCATAGCAGCCAAGGCAGCCGCCCTTTGCGCCTGCTTTTCGACCTCCAAGGCAGCCAACCGCTTGGGATCAGTATTGAACTTTGCCTGGACCGATCGCTTGACTCTCAGCATTTCCTTGAACGTATCCTCGTTGCCATGCTGCACCTCGAACTCGTGCCAGACAGCCCACATGTCGACTCCCATCGGCGCCGCATACTGGTACAGCGCCCGAGCCCGGTCGATCTCAGCCAGGCGACACTCAGTCTTTGCATAGTCCAATACCAACGCCACAGCGTCCTTATCGCCCAGCTCCGCAATGCCCCTCTCGTACACAGCACGCGTAGCAGGCAGACCCAAAAGCTCGGCGGTCTTTGCTGCATAATACTTGAACATCTCCAGCTTCTTCTCCCTCGCCACGCCCTGCGTCGCCCTCTCATACACACGCAAAGCACGCCTCGCCAGCCCATATTCTTCCTCCACCCGGCCATACGCCAAGAATATGCTTTGCGCATATGCCGCAGGGCATCCGCTCAGCGCCTGCTCGAATAGATCTCGGGTGCGCTCCAGTTTTTCGCCAGCATAGCGCTTAACAAAGCGCGCCAGGTAGACGTTCCATAGGTCGATGGCCACGGGGTACCCGAACACTGAGATACCGCGCTCGAATACGCGGAACGAGTCCTCGAAGAACGAATGATCTTCGAGGAACTGCGCATAGTCCACTATTGTCTGCGGCGTAGCAATACGCAGCTCAAGTACGCGGTCGTACGCAGCGCGAGTGGCCGCCACTGAGCCAGCGCCCTCCTCCAAGTCGATCAACAGCGCCCACACACGCAGGGACTTTGCCGTGTGAGCCGTAGCGCGAGTGAGTACGCGACGGGCGCTCTCGATGTTGCCTCCTTTTAGTTCTGACTCCGCGTAGGCCACATACAAGTCAACCAGCTCCTCTTTTGAGCCGAGCGGTGCTGCCACGGCGCGATCCATCACGTCTCGGTACTCCTTCGCCCGATTGCTAGCGCCAAAATACTCAGCATACGCCAGCCACAGCTCGGCTACCGAGCCGCCACTAGCCTTGGCAGGCACGACTCGCAATACGGCGTCTTCAAAGGTCTCGACGATCCTCGCCTCGTCGTTTTTCTCGCGCCACAAAGAGACGCGTTTCAGCCACGCTGCCACAGAGTGCGGGTTCTGCCTCAGCACAACATCGCTGGCCAGGAACGGTCTTCGGTCCATCAGCCGCTCCAGCCGCAAAAGCTTCAGATCCATCATCAAATCGCCAGCCTTTCCCTTGGCCACCCGCTCAGCCTCTGACTCTAGGGCCGCAGCAACGCCGGCTTCTTCAAAGGCGGCGTAGGCGTCAAACACCATAGCAAAATCCTTCACGCTGTCTACTTTTACCACGGCCTCTTCGTATATGTCGCGGGCTTGCTCCACCAGCCCACGCGCCACAAAATGCGCCGCCAGCGCCGCCCACAGCTCGCCCGCCCCACGGCCCCTAGCAATGCCGTCGCGCAGAATAGCCTCGACTCGCAGCTCAGCCACCGCCTCCGGCTGCGCCCTCATTATCTGCGCCAGTCTTCGCCATGCCGAGCCGCCTCTCCCTGAGTCGATCTCCACTATGAGCCGCCTTGAGGCCTCTGCCCAGCGGCCTTGGGCAACACACCAGGCAATAAACTCTTCGGCGCGGTCAGGCCACATCTGCACGTACCTAGCATACACGCGCTCGGCTACTATTCCACCTACGCGCCTAGCAAAGCGCAAGTACGACGGCCACACGCGATGATGCTGAGTCACCGGCAATGCCCGTAGTGCCCGGTCAAACACTCGCCTTGCAGCGCTGACATCGGGCTGCCTGGTCATAAGCCCAGTGTACATTATCCATATGCGTGGCATTTTGTGTAATAACAGAAGTGCTCGCTCGAAGCAAAGATTCACACGTCGGTAGTCCTCGTGGCAAAGTGCTGCGTTTTTAGTTTGTAGTAGTGATAGCCGGTGCTCTAAATACTGTTTCCACAGCTTGTAGGACCCAGGCAGCCGTTTGAGTGCCCGCTCGAAAAGAACTGTTGCTGAACGCCCTCCGCCTGAATTACTCGCTCGCTTGTGGTCAATGTACCGCAGCCAGCCCTTTAGTTTGTACGGTTCGCGTAGCACTTCTTCTTCGAACCGCAAGTC
>JANBQS010000059.1:0-43038 GCA_027577415.1 Coemansia sp. RSA 922 | reverse complement strand
AATTCTCTCACTACTATGAAATTTCTGGATACTCTTTAGATATTTGGACATTTGCACAGATGTGCTTGACCCTCATAAAAGAAGTGTTGGGCAGCCTGAATATATATATTTTTTCCTCACTCCATTCATCCACACCATTCTATACTACTATTCTCAATTTGATTTGATTTACTCCAAATGGGATACCCCACAATTGCATATCACATAGGAAAAATGATTGCATATCATACAGTTGATTTGGAGAATTATACTATGGACGCATTATTGAAAAATATGTTGGTAGATTACAAGAAAGAAGCGGATGCATACTCTCTTTTTTTTGTATATGCCGATAAAGTCAAGGTATTTTTGCCAAATGCCACTATGATAGCTAATTACAAGGTGGTAGCTGGTGACACTAAGGGTACTAGTGGCACTGTGGTAGCTGATGACACTGAGGTACCTAGTGTCTCTGTGGTAGATAGTAACACTGTGTATTTATTGTTTGGCTTGAAGGATATTGTTGATGAATATGTCGCTACTCATAAAGACAATTTATGCAACCACCTTATAAAAGTTAAACAAAGAGCTAATAACATGTGGTTTTAAACTGGTAGTATCGTAGTTTTCTAGTTGCCATTTGTTACATATGGCTGTAAGTAGCACATTGCTACACAAGGCGACGTAAACATTGTGGTATGGACATGTTCTCATGATATTCAAAGCTATCGTACCACTTGTCAGTTCGCTTTAACTATATTGTTTTTTGGCTGTTTGCTGCATTGGCGCTGCTTCAAGTTGACCACTTGGGTTTTTATAATATATATTTATACCATTAGCTAACATGATTATAGTCAAATAGGAATTAGCTTTAAACTTCACCTAGGAGCTGAGAAACAAGGCTTAAACAATTTGCAAAGGAGGAAAAAAAGCAAACATTGTCAAGGGTGTGGAATTTGCCTGTGCTGATGCTAATATGGACAGGCTTTCCCCTGTTGCCTACCCACCAAAAGAATGAAAACAAGAAGCAAGAAGCATGGATGCTTGCTTTTCTTGCTTTTGTCTGAACCCCTTTCCACAAATGCTCTCTAGCATCCTCTTATTTTTTGGGGAAGCTCTTTTGTTTCCTTTGCCTTTACTTATTTTTCTGTCTGGCTTTCTTTCCTTTTCTTTCTTTTTGTCGACAAGAAAATTGAAAGGCTTAAACAAAAAAAACTAATAAGAAACACATGTTTGTGTGCCTTCTGGTTTAGTTCTTTTCCGATTCTTTGACAGAATGTACTGAATGATAGAAAATACAATATTCGGATTTACTAATGTCATTTCTTTTATTGAATTTCTTCTTTTTAGTAAGATGTCTTGATATACATATCCATTTATTGGCACACTGTTGAATGTGAAAAAGAAAAAAGAAACGCCTGTTTGTTGGCTTGACTGTGAGGAGCACATTTCTGCTAGAATGCGTGCTTGGCACACATTTTCTTTCTTGCCTCCCTTCCCTGAAATATCTTGTTCCTAACTGCTCAGCACATATAAAAGGAGTGTTGAGCAGCCAGAATTTTTCTCACTCCATTTCTCCACACCATTCTATACTACCATTCTCATTAGCCAAGATTTACTCCAAATGCCATCGAAGGACGAAGCCACAATTGTTCCGCACATGGGGGATAAGGTTCTATTTAATCTACAGACCTTTAACTTGAGGCTACACGATATGGTACCTATTTATAACTTAGCAGTGGATATATACGAAAAGGCAAAATATCCTGCTGGCAGCGTGATCCCTAATATTGCATACTCTGTTTATTTTGTATATAACACTCGTTATGAGAAAATTTCTCTAAATGCCACTAATGTAGATCGTGACCCTGTGTATGTCTTGGTGGGACCGAAGAATATTGTTGATGGATATGTCGCCACTCATAATGTCAATTTATGCGACCGCCTTATAGATGTTCAACAAATGAATGGTGACATACCGTTTTAAACTGGTAGTATCGTAGTTTCCCAGTTGCCATTCGTTACATATGGCCGTAAGTAGAACATTACCTCACAAGGAGGCTCAAACATTGTGGTGCAGACACATTCTCACGATAGTCCATGATTTAGAGTTGCATAGTAGTTTATTTCAACAATAGAGTTTCTGGCTGTTCTGGAGTTTTGGTACTGCATCAAGTTGCTGACATAGTTTAACAATATATAACCTGGAGCTTAGAGACATTGTCTTGACAAGAGACATGAGAGGAGGAAAGAGGCGGACACTGTCAAGAAAGGGATGTGTGTATGCCAGTTCTGGTTCTAGTGTTGACAGGCCATCCTCTGTAAATAAACGAGAAAAAGAAGCAAGGGTGCCAACCATTTTTGCTCACTCTTGGACCACTTTTCGCAATTGTTCTTTCTTCCCCCCTCTCCTCTCATTTTTTGGGGATGCTCTTTGTATTTCTTTTGCCATTGAATTTCTTTTTGCCATTCTGCCTTTTGGCGCTCATCATTGGTAGGAAGAAAAAACCAGCTGCCCCAGGGAGGCAGCACTTTTTCGCTTGACTGCAAGCATGATGCTCAATTCCTTGCTGGCTTTTTTTCTGCAGTCATCGTTTCTAAGGCCAGAGGATGCGAATACGAAAGGCGTGCTGGCTGGTCAGGCTATTTTCTTTTTTTTCTTCTTATTCCCTACACCTTTGCCTATTTTATTGTCTGTTTTACTTTTATACCAACGTTGACAATGATTCTAGCTGCTTGCTACAAGGATAAGAAAGTTACATACGTGCGTAAGGAAATTGAATATGAGAGATTAGTGCATGGAGAGGCTTTTTGTGATGCAATCAACATATATAGGGAAAGATTTGAGACAAATATGACTCAACTTCAATTCAACCGTAGCTCTGGTAATGGTAAAGGTAGAAATATGAATTGTGATTTAGAAGAGTATGAAAATAAATACTCGGTTTATCTCATTAGGGATTTTGATATCACTTGTGAAGAAGTCAAGCTAACTGAAACACCTATAGTGGAGGGTCCATGCTATGTCCTGGTGGGCTTGAAGGAAGAGGTTCAGAAATATGTTAAAGCTGGTGAAGAAAGTGTCTATGATAGGCTCACTTTACCCAATAGAAAATGAGGAATGCGCCTATTTGACCTTTGGCAATAGTTAATAAGAACTCCTTCTGAGATCAGCAGCCAGATTGCGCATGATATTGACCAGCCATATATACTGAACAACTACTGTTAAGTGATTAAAGTGACTGATCCTTTGACCGCATTAATTATTGGTCCACCCTTTACTCTTGAAGGTTGGCACACCAATTTTCTGTTGTCACCAGGTACACACTATTAGAGTGCGCTCAGCTGGTATCTTATTTATAGTTTTCTTAATAGTTATTGCAAATATACGTCAATAGATAATTTAGAGCAGGAATATCTAGCACTAATGCTGTTGGTTGGCATGCACCAATGATTGTTGATTGTGTGAATCGAGTTCATTTTGGAACAAGAGTGCCATAGGGTTCGAGGAGGTAATGTAGTCAGTTAACTAGTTAGAGCTTCGACGTCTTTTTCATGCACACTTTGAGACGAACAGAGATATAACCGCGACATGTCATGAATAAGCAATGAGCAATAGAGTGGAAGCAAGAAGCAAAAATGATTGACATTTTTGCTAGCTCCTGGACCCCCTTGCAAATGTTCTCTTTATTCTCTAATTTTGGGGATGTTTTTTTTCTTCTTCTTTCACCTTGTTCTTTGTGTGATTCTTTTCAACAGGCAAAGTGAGAGATCTTAAATAACACTGAGTGAACCCATGACGATGTTGGTTTCTTTGGGATTTTTTTTAAAGCCTTTTAATCGGCTGCTCTTTCGCTGTTTGTGTGGGTTTCTTTGCGTGTAAGAAAGCTGCCAAATGCCTTGGTTGGGGGATTACGTCATTGCTTGACTGCATGCTTGGCGTGCAAAAAGCTGCTCAATTGTTTTACTGCGGCCTTCCAGTCTACAGCTTTATAGCACAAAAGTAGGTTGCAAATTGGTCAATTATTCCTTCTTCTCTATTCTTTCACACTACTATTTTCTCCTACTATATTTTTAGTCTGATTTATACAAATGTCAGAGAAAGTAGATATCACTATTGTTGCATTTGACGAGGACGACTTTGAATACGTTAATGCCGCTGTGTACACCATACCAGTAAATTATGGAGAGTATATTTATCTAGCCGTTGAAAAATACAACACCAGCAGCACGTTGAAAGGGAGAATATCACCTCAGTTTGTCACGGGTACCAGCAAAGGCAAAGAGTCCGCTAGGGATGACACTGTTGTGAAGGGATTACAAGAACTATACTCTGTATATTTTGTAAACCAAGAAAACAACATACTTGTTCCTGTAGAAATTACACCATCCGACACACTTGTTAAGCAAGGGCAAGAGCCTACGTTTGTATTTGTGGGCTTGAAAGATGACAACACATCTATTGATGCTTATTGCGCAAAGGTATTTGCAGATCTCAATGGAAATGCTAATAATTGACACGAGCAACAAAAGCGATGGCTATAGTAAATTGTGAGCAGCAGATATATATATCTGCACTTGTACATTGCTTTGATATTTCACGATTCAGTAGAGCGACTCGGGGTATGTGACGGCACTTGTCAATTATATTCCTCAGATTTCCAGTTAATACATAGCATTCAGTTTCCATATAGTATCTAAGCTCTACCAATATGACAAATGGTGAATAAATAAACGACACCTTTAATTATATAGCGTTTTATTGTAATAGAATAGTATCATGGCGACCTTACATGTATTAGCCCCTACTGATGTCTCCAACTTTTTAGTATTGTCTAGGTAAAAAAGTGAGAAAATATTCCACTTCCAGCTCACAATAAAAGGATAGCTCAGTTCTCTTACAAAGTGGATCCAAACATTGAGACAAAGAGTATAAGGATGGAGAGGTACCTTTCACCATGCAGTGGAAGAAGTCATAAGCAAATTATAGGCTAATGTATGCAGGTCTTTCTCTGTCAACCAACCAGTCAGCATAAAGTGGAGACAAGAAGCGAAGGGTGCAGACAATTCCTGTCACTTTCAGACCCCTTGAAAATGTTCTCTCCATCCTCTTTTTTTTGGAGAGGTTCTTTGTTTCTTTCACCATGTTCTTCTTTTTCTTTCTTTGACAGACAACTTGCGAGACTTTAACATGCACTCAGTGCATGTGCTTGATTGGGATGTTTTGGCGGGTTTCTTTGAAAATATTTTTTTGTAAACCCTTTTCTGCTTTCCCCTCTTTTAGCGCTCGCCTTTGGTTGGGAAACAGAAACAGCCATTTTCTTGGAGAAGCATTCTTTTTGCTGCAGTCTCCTCGTCGCCAGCTGCCCAGCTCCTATAAAAGTTGTTGTGGTTGGCCAGGCTTTTTTTCTTCCCTCTCTATTCTTTTACACAACTATTTACTTCTACTATATTTTTGTCTGATTTATTACGATACCAAAAATGGGACGTATTTATGTCTCCGCACTTAAAAATGAGGATGCAAAAATGATAACTGTCAATGTTGGCACTCCCCTGGTTTGTCAAGGAGAGTATTTTTGCAAAGCAGTCTCTCTGTACGACAACCATTTTTTGAATACTATCAGAGAACTTCAGTATGAACGGGGTAGCTCCAATGGTAAAGAACCAGCCAGGGAATATGATATTGAAGAGCTGGAAGAGAAATACTCTGTTTTTCTATTATATGATAATGCCGGTACCAACACTCATCAGTATATAGGGATTACTAATGATAGTGTGGATGGCAATCCAACATGTGTCATGGTGGGCTTGAAAGAGGTCAATGAAAAAATTGATATGTATAAGGAAAAGACAATTGCAAGGTTTATGGAAATAGAAGAGCATGGAGTTGAGGAGTAATGTGGTGTCATAGTTCACCCTTCTAACACTGGTGCTAGGGGGAATAGTGAGAAGTCCAGCGAAACTCTGCATTCGCAAAATTATTACATGGCCTATCAATGCTACCAAGCATTTTGGGATATATAAGGGTTCTCGTTTTTTAAGCCGCATAGTTAGTACAGTTGACTAGTTGTATCTTTTAACTCACTTATTCGAGCTTTTTCTAGTTGAAAATAAAGAGCTTGTACTGACAAATTCTGAGCATTCTTCTTAGTCGACCACGCAGAAGCAAGTAAAAGAATCAGTGACAGGTCAGATAATTGGGTCGAACATTAAGTGGAGACAAGAAGTAGGGGTTGAGATATTTTCTGCTCTCTTTCAGACCCCTCACAGATGCTCTTTCCATCCTCTTATTTTTGGGGATGTTCTTTGTTTCTTAGTACCAAAATGTTCTTTGAATGCTTCCTTTGACATGCAACTTGCGAGACTTGAACATGCACTGAGTGGATGCGCTTGATTGGGTTGCTTCTGCTGCTTTCTTTTAAAGATTCCTTTGACAGACAACTTGCAAGGCTTGAATACGCACAGAATGGATGCGCTTGATTGGGGCGCTACTATTGCTTTCTTTGAATGTTTCCTTTGACAGGTCTTATTTTTAGTAGCTGCGTTTCAGCCAAACATAATTTTTCTGTTAATTGCGAGTATATCAGCTGTTGCCTTGACTTGGAGGTGGAGCACTGAAGTACTTGATTGTAAGCCTGGAGGCTAATAAAACTTTTTTGTAAACCATTGCTACAGTCATGTCTACAGCCCCTCCAACCGCACATATAAAAGAAGTGTTTTTTGCTGGCCAATTTTTTATTTTTCCTCTCTCTTCATTCCATACCACTTTTACATACTCTGACCCAATTTGATTTTCTCAGAAATAGTTTAATACCAACGATGTCCACGACTACAATTGCTATGTTTAAGAACGACGGTTACCAGTTTTCACAAGATCATGATTCTCCTTGTCATAATTCCATGACTGATTGTGTCTTCCAGGCTGTAAACAAATACAGGGAGGACATAGAAAATAAGAAGGTGCCCCTTTCATATGTCTCTACAAAGATGGATAGGGCTGGGGAACTTGTAAAGGAATATATTGTTATTTGTGTTTACAATGGGTCTGGTGAGCTTACTGGTGAGATTATGAGTCTACGCAGTGATCCTGTGGGTTTTAACCCTCTGTGTGTCATTGTGGGCTTGAGAAACGATATCGAGAAAGAATATAAAAATGATCCTAAAGCATACTGCAGGAAAGTCCTTGCTCTCATGAAAAGCGAAGGTATCAGATTCCAGTAGTTAAGATTTCAAGTCCCCATTAATTGGTAGATCCACGTGCAACACATCACGGCAGCTGGCGACTTGGCGTATAGTGAGCAATAATACGTTCTGAGGGTATTTTGCGAGTTAGATATTGAATGGTAGTTTACTCCAAGTTTATAGTTTAAAGTTACTTGTCGCTCAGGTGTCACATCTTAGTGTCTACATATACAATATATCAACGTATAAATAGCCAACAAACCCCTGGTCAACAGGGATACTGTATGTCTAGAAGGCGAGAAAACAAAATGGAAAAGAGCTTGAGTGAAGAAAGAAAAAAGTAGTACATATTGTTGACAGGCCTTTCTTCGTTTCCAATTTTCTGCGTGAGTGGCTGTGTGATTTGGCTCACCGGCTCCGTACCAAACGCAGACATAAGCATTTATGTCCAAGAAGGGGGAATGTTATCGTGTATGCCTTTTTTTTGCCAATCACAAGAAGAGCGCCTAAATTACCTTGAATTTATAGTAATGGCCAGAGCGAAATCCACGCATGCATGAAATGTTTATTGTCTGGGTCTTGACGGAGACACGGGGTCTGGACTATTCGTCACTCTACATTTGTTTTGCATGAGCAGTCAAGCTTTTCCACCCAAACCCTAGTCCTACTTACTCATCTAATCTTTGGGCGAAAAAAGTCGCCAGTATAAATAACCAACCTCGTATTTTCCCATCAATCTCTCCGTTCATCTCTAACATAACTTTCTCTGACTTTATTGAAATATTTTTTTTTTCCTTTTTGATTATGATTCCGCCTACCACCAACAAGGCCAACCCCACGGCCGCCACGTCGACTGACCTACCACTCAACGGCAACTTGGGCACATTGACGACCGGCTCTGGCAACCCCGTGCCGAGTAACCAGACGTCGCAGACAGCCGGGTACTATGGACCCGTATTGGTGCAAGATTTTCATCATATTGACAAACTAGCACGCTTCGACCGCGAGCGTATCCCTGAACGCGTAGTCCATGCCAAGGGTGCCGGCGCACACGGATACTTTGAGGTAACCAAGGACATTAGCCACCTTACTTGCGCCAAATTCCTAAGCGAGGTCGGTAAGCGCACGCCCATTTTCGCGCGCTTTTCTACTGTTGGCGGCGAATCGGGGTCGCCAGACACTGCACGCGACCCGCGCGGCTTTGCTATCAAGTTTTATACTGAGGAGGGCAACTGGGATATGGTCGGCAATAACACGCCTATATTCTTTATCCGCGACCCACTCAAGTTCCCCGACTTTATTCATACTCAGAAGCGCGACCCTAGGACTCATTTGAAGAACCCCGATATGCAGTGGGATTTTTGGTCGCATGTGCCCGAGGCCCTGCATCAGGTCATGATTCTGTTCTCCAATCGCGGTACGCCCGACGGGTTCCGCCACATGCACGGGTACTCGAGCCACACGCTAAAGCTAGTCAAGGCAGACGGGTCCTTCCACTACGTCAAGTGGCACTTCCGCACTGACCAAGGGATCAAGAATTTGACTGCGCAGAAGGCCGCCGAGTTAACTGGCACCAATCCCGACTATGCAACCCAGGACCTATTCGAGGCGATCGAGCGTGGCGACCACCCATCATGGACCGTTTCTATCCAGATCTTTACCGAGGAGGATGCGATGAAGTTCAAGTACAATCCGTTTGATGTCACCAAGGTCGTCAGCCAGAAGGACTTCCCGCTACACGAGGTCGGCCGTATGGTATTGGATCGCAACCCCGAGAACTACTTTGCCGAGGTCGAGCAAGCCGCGTTTTCGCCCTCCCACATGGTTCCAGGTATTGCGCCCTCTCCTGACCGCATGCTTCAGGGCCGGCTGTTCAGCTACCCTGATACTCACCGCCACCGTCTGGGCGCCAACTATCTCCAGCTGCCTATTAACAGTCCCCAGGACAGTGTGAGGAACCAGCAGCGCGACGGACCCATGTGTTTCGGCACTAATGGCGGACGTCTGCCCAACTACGAGCCCAATTCGTTTGGCGGACCACAAGAGGCACATGAAACGCGTGAGATCGATACAAAGTCATCGGTTGAGGGTATTATTGGTCGTCACAGCTACAAGCTGACTGACGAGGACTTTGATCAGCCGCGCGCCTTGTATCGTTTGCTTGATGCCAAGGAGCAGCAAGACCTGGTCGACAATATAGCTGGAAGTATCGCTCAGGCAAAGCCCGCTTTCCAGCGTAATATCTTGCCACATCTCAAGCGTATCGACAGTGAGTTTGGGTCTCGTGTAGAGACGTTCTTGAAAGAGCACAAATCTGGACTATAAAAGGAAAAATATCAAGTACATAAATAGATTATAAAGTAAGCAACCAAAAAGGTATTCTGTTCTATTGAACACTAGTCTATTATTACAAGGTTGAATTATGCTTGTGGGGAATTTAGTCGAATAAATCAACTTTTTAAAGAGCCAAGAAATACATTGTGACCAAGTGTGGCGGACAATGCCAAGATGTATTTTGCATGTGTTCTCTTTTTTATATATAGTAGTTGTCTTGCGAGCGTAGTGAGAGAAAAAAAATAGCTCCCTGCAAGCCATGATTTTTTGACAATTGTCTTTGTTTTTCTTCTTTTTCTTCTATCGCTCAGACGACGCCTTGTGACATACCAAGATGTTATCTAAAGCCAAGAATGTATTTACTCTTGGGTACGACGGGTCGGGGAGGCATTCCTCCCTATATAAATACAAATGCCTGAAACCCCGTTCATCATCTCTCATAAAATATTCCATACAAGTCGCCATTACTTTATCACATCTCTTCATTCGTCGCTCTATAATGTATCGAGCACTGCTGGGCTTTACTTTAGTAGCCGCTGCCACCTTGCTACTTGGCCAAGCGGCGCGTGTAGTTCATGACTGGGACATTGGATATTTGAATGTCAATCGCGACGGATACACAACTCGTCGCGCAATAGGCGTCAACGGTCAATTGCCATTCCCACCAGTATACGCGACCAAAGGCGACATACTAGTTATCAACGTACACAATTCGCTAGATGTGCCGACATCGATTCACGCTCACGGGTTATTCCAGAAGGGCACTAGCTACATGGACGGTGCAGGCCTAATCACGCAATGCGGGATACCACCAGGCGATAATTTCACATACGAAATTAACGCGGACCAAGCAGGCACGTTTTGGATTCACGGCCACTACAATCACCAGAATGTCGACGGTCTGCGCACGCCACTAGTTGTTTACGATACAGAGCCAGCAGTCCTGGACTACGATGAAGATATGCTTATTTCGCTAGAGGAGTGGTACGTGAACGAGTTTAAAGTTCGCATGGAGGAAGTACTCAACCCGCTTGTCCCCTTCCCACCGCCGCCCTCCTTTCCCTATGGTCTGATTAACGGAATTAATGGTAACGAAACTACGCCGATTACGTTTGTACCGGGGAAAAAGTACCGTTTGCGTGTGATCAATATGTCGTCTACCGAGTGGTTCAAGTTCAGTCTGCCCGGTCACCAGCTCCAGATCATCGAGGCGGACGGCATAGACTCGGTGCCACATAGCGTCGACGGTTTGGATTTGGGTCCAGGGCAGCGTTACTCGGCGGTAGTCACAGCACGGGACACTGACCTGTACAATTACCAGTATAATGCCACGCTGTATGCCAATTTTGTGCCGTTCATTCCCGGTATGAATCCGCGTTACTACCAAGGCCTTATCGAGTACAAGGCAGGTGCACCCGTAAAGACATTTGCGCAGACCGACGACCGCCTATTCGTATGGTCCGACGACATAATACTTAAGGCATTGGACAGGGAACCAGTACTGTCGGTGGACAGGACGTTTGAATGGACGATTAGTAGCAAGAAATATTCCAACAACATAACGTTGGCTATTCTCGACGATATTCCGTTCCAGCCGCCACTAGTTCCTCCGCTCTTCTCGGCGTTTACTATGGGAGACCTCGCACTAAACAGTACGGTATACGGTCCGCAGACACGCGCGCACGTATTGCGACTCGGCGAAGTAGTTGAAATTATCGTACATAACCCGACTATTCTCGATCACGCTATGCACCTACATGGCCATGCATTCCAGGTTATCGAGTACGGACCCTCTGGAATTCCGGCCGATCCTGAAGCACCACCTATTCCAGTAAGAACTTTTTCAGAGTGGCCGATGCGTCGTGATACATTTGTTGTCCCTGCGTTTCATTATGCAAAGGTCCGTTTCTGTGCCGATAATCCCGGTGTGTGGATGTTCCATTGTCATATGGATGTACATTTTGCCATGGGCTTGGCCGTCTTGTTTGTGGAGGCTCCCGATGTCCTGCAAAGGGAACAGGCTATTCCACAAGCGCTTATCGATATGTGCCAGAGACAGGGGATTGTTACATCGGGGAATGGCGCCGGAAACTTGGGATTCAACCTTACTGGATTACCTCCTGTACCAAACTAGGAGAAATATCTATTTATTGATAAATTTGATTTAAAGTAATAAACTATAAGCAAACATGCAGAATCATTACTTGTCTTGAATTACATGCATTACATGTCTAGTTAATGAAATATAGCCAATCATTAGTTAGCTTTGCAGAGAACACGAGTATGCCTTTCTGCATCTCAGTCAGCTATTTCTCCCTCAGCATATATAATATATCTACCTAGTTCTGGGTCCTTGGGTTTGGAGAGATCGAATTCTGCACCTATAGGGTTGTTCTTGCTAATACAATCATCCTCACAATAGAACAATTTTGTCTCCTTGTCAATTGTGAACTTGTATGTCTCTCTTTCTTTTTCTAACGCTTCTTTTAAATTTTGACCTACATTTCCCTTCGGAGAAACCCAAGATATGCAGGTAGATATTGTTCTCTGTCTTTGCTTGTCAACAACACAGAATGAAACTTGAACTGCCGTCACTGTATTCGTTGCTAGCATATTGTTAAATTGTCAAGAATATTTTGGAATGAAATGAAGAAACAAATTATTCCTGCCTCCAGTGCATTCTTATTTTTATAGTTGGGCTTCCCTATCGACTGAAGGAATTATTTTCAAGCTCCTGCTTACGAAAAAAAAAAAACAATCTTAACCCGTTGACTGAGAGCTAGCCTATCTTTTTTGTAGGGAAAAGAATACGTGTCAAATATGTCATAAAGTAGTAGAAAATGACGTACAAATGATGTTTGTTTCCTTTGGTTGTTTCACAATAAGCACAATCACGTCATTCATTGTACAATTTCCTTTTGGAGAAGAGCGCCCCAAAGGAAGTGCTTGCCTTTGTTGGAGAAGAAAAGGCGCACTCGAGCTCTGTTTCGCATCCGTGTTCGCCGACTTTCTTTGAAAAAACTGCATGAGTGCTTTGTATGCTTTCGGTTGGGTAGAAAAAAAAAAGTACAAAAATAAATTCTTCCGCTTTTTGGTGCTGACAAATAGCATTCTCAGTTTGTTCTTTTTTTTTCCAGTTTACTGGGGAAAAAAGGACGAGGGAGGCAACCTTTACCAGTTTTTTTAAATGAAGAAATACAACATGATGCTTTCTTGCTTTTCTTTAGATTTCCTTTTTAAAATTGGGAATATGTTGGGACG
This sequence comes from Coemansia sp. RSA 922, assembly GCA_027577415.1. Taxonomy (NCBI): domain Eukaryota; kingdom Fungi; phylum Kickxellomycota; class Kickxellomycetes; order Kickxellales; family Kickxellaceae; genus Coemansia; species Coemansia sp. RSA 922. The sequence continues at coordinate 30,282 of JANBQS010000059.1, read as the reverse complement.
TGACGGACGGCAGCCAAGGCTGGCCGCGGCAATCACTGAGTGGGCCAGTAAATATGGCCCTCTCCTCCACAAGATGGGTATCGAGGTTCCTTAGTTCGCTATTACTCACATACGCTTATATATTTTACTCTTATATTCGCTCATATATCTATTCACTAACAAATAAAAAATACCAAAAAGGGTCGACTTTTTAAAGCCCATGTATTTAACTTGATTTGATTGGTTAGCTAGACACTAATGCTACACACATCAAAGGACAGCGCAGCGACCCACATGACCAGTCTAATAGTCCACATAACGACACTACACGCTTGCCGGATGTCCCGGACTTCCAACACCCAAATGACCCGCCACTGATAGATGATCGCCCGCCTCCAAAGAGGCTCGACTCAGCGACACCAATGGTAGCGGGAAGGGTGTATATCCGTCTATGGAAAAGGGCCATGAAAAAGGCTATATAAACATTAGCCCGTTTGCATCCAGAGTTAGATTCTTGTTCTTGCTTCTCCCTACGCTATTATCTCTTATATATAATACGCTCTAAGCTTGCTACGCTCACAAAGTAACAGAAATTGGCTAGTTGGAAAAGCATGTGGGGGGGGGGGGAGCGGAAAAGGGTGTCTTTATTTTTCTTTTTGTGCCCAATTGTGCTTTGAACAGTTGCATCTAAAAAGAACTATTCTTTTCTCACGAGTTTTCCTTTTTTACTTTGAGCAATATTCCTGGGAGAAGAAGAGACAAACGCTACTGAGGGGATGCAGCCTTGGACTGATATGTAGAAATTATTTTTCTTTCAGCCAGCCTACCAGCTTGTGCTTGTTCTTTCATGGTTAAATAAAGATATATGCTACTAACCTGTGCTATATTATGAATGCTTCATACTACGAATTCTAATAAATAAACCCTAAATTAATATAATATGAAGCAATAGAGCTGCTGCTTTCAAGAGCATGAGGGCAGAGAAACTAGTTTGAATCACTTGTGCAACTGCAGCCAGCTATGGCAGTACAACACCCTGGTTTGATCATTGAGGCTAAACTTGCTAATTAACCAGCAAGTAAAGAATAGGTACATCTCCATCTTTCTCCGTGGCCTGATCAGGGATGATATTTCCTGTGATGGGATTATATCCCTTAACACAATCAGCCTTTGTTAAGTGAACGCTTTTAACTGTATCAAACAAATTCCACGAACAATTTTCACTTCTGTTCACAGCTTTTCCTATGAACTTAGCGACAGTTTCACCACCCTCTTGGACATATTCTATGCCCTCAATTTTCCTCCTCTCCGAGCCACTAACAAAGCGGCATCTAACCTTGACATTGTAAGCCACACCAGGAACTCTGTCTTTAGTCGCGGTCATCGTTAGCAAATTGGTAAATTGTCAAGAATACTATGTAAGACAAGTGAATAGTTGGAATGAGATGGAGAAAAATTATTCCTGCCTCTGGTGGGCTCTTATTTTATAGTCGGGCAGCTCCCGTTGACTGGAGGACTCCTTCATGTTTTCACTTATAAACATAAAGTCATCAGCTGTTGACTGTGAGCAACACGAGCCTTGGCGATTGGTGGAGAGCACAACAATGTCTTCATCTAGAGGGCAAATTTTCGAAAAACTGGGCCAAAAAATGGGAAACAAGCGTGCAATCAACTGAACAGCAATAAAGATTGCAGTCTTCTTTGGCCACGTGTTCTTTGAAAAGTAGTGCCAAAAAGGACTAAAAGCTGAGCATCTTGCTGATTTGCTGGAGCACTCCTAAGAACATATTCTTTTGCTGCAAATTTTAAAGAAGACATTCAAAGGACGCAAGTCACGAATTCTATGCTTTCAATGGATTCTCTTGCACTCTCTTGCCAAATCCATCTGATTTTACGCCCATGCGCCGTTGACTGCCTTTCTTAAAAGGAAAACAACTAAAAGGCGCAAGTGCTCACTTTTGGCTTCGATTTTGTCCAAATCGAGACATGCTGTGCTTTTCTCTCCCACTGGGCAGTGCTGAAATCCTACCCTAGCTAATAATAGAACAAGTGTTGAAGTCTCCACTCTCTATTTTGGGGCAGTGCAAGGAAAAGATGCTTAAAAGGAGGGAGCGTAGAGTGCAAGTAGACAGTTGGACATAATTCAAGTTAATTATGAATTAGCATGTACTAGTCCTTTACGATCTGATTAGCAGCTTTTACTTTTACTTTCACGGATTAATGGAGGTTGTTGATGTAAACGTGTTCTATATTGTGTCTATTTCAAACTGCTAATGCCAAAATACCTAGTCTAACAGAGTAGTGGGCTATAGAGCGGCTACTTTTGATAACAACGAGCCAAGAGAACCACGTCTAAAGCCCCTGTGCGACTATAGCAGGTGATGCAAGACCAAAAGCAGATGGATGTTATATGTGTGACATATTTCAGGGGCGTCATACGATGCAGTACTTTTGCAGCATCATATCTCATGCTACCAGCTATGGTTGCAAAATATTTATGATTAATCATTACTCCTCTTTACGCCACTCACTCCTCAAATAAACAACAGGTACACCCCCATTATTCTCTACAGCCTGCTCTGCGTCAAAAGTATTTTCAATAGGATTAGCTCCTGAAAGACAATCTGCATGGGTTAAGTGGGCACTTGTTACTTTTGAGAATATATTCCATGCACACCTTTCACTGGTATTTTGAACTCTTTTCACAAAAACTGCAACAGTTTCTCCACCCTCACGGACGTATTCTATGCTTGTATGTCGATTTTCGTGAGATGGTGTCACAACGCGGTATTCAACCTTTATGTGGTATTTTACACCAGGGACTCTGTCTTCTATTGGTGGTAAAGGCAATGACATGGTAAGTTTTCAAGGGTTCTATGCTAGCCAAAAAAGAATAGTTGGGATGAGATAGAGTAGCGATTGTCCATTCCTCCTACTCGCTGCCTTTTTATAGCCCGGTTGTCCCCATTGACTGAGAGCTAGCAAACAATTCGTTGGTTTGTTGGTGGACCACACCAATTTCTGCAGAAAAATAGATGGAGGCATGTTCAGAAACGGAAGCTCCTTTTTAAAGGCCACTTTCAAAGGCGAATAATTGCATCTGACATTGTACAATTGTCTTTTGAACATGGTCCCCAAAGAAAAGTGCTAGCCTTGGCTGTTGAATCCGAAATGCTCGCTTGAGCCCTACCTTTTCCTTGCTCGTCGACTTGCTTTGAAAATTGTGCTTTCTACATTTTTCGTTGGGGAGAAAGAGTACAAAAATAGGTATTCCTTTTATTGTTGTTCTTCAGCACTTTTTGCTGACAAATGGATTTTGCATTTTCTTTGGTCTTTTCAGATGGCATGTAAAAGGGGCTAGCCTAGCTTTTTGTCAAATTCAACATGTGCTTTCCGTTGTTTTTCGCACCCTTTATTGGTAGTTGGAATAAGGCGAAATGGACTCAAAAGAGCATCGTGGAAAGCCCACGTGTTTGGCTTGACACAACCATGCCGACTAGCCGCCGAAATCTGCTATGGCTGAGAACCAGTGTGGTGTTATTTCTGGAAACCTTTTTTGCTCACCAACATTTGCAAGTGTGGGTATGCACAAAGTGACTATTCAAATACTCTGTCCAGAGTAAGAAATACTGGATGAGTGACAAACACTGCCAAGGGTAGGGCCATAACCAGTGACTCGTTCAGCGTAGACATGTCATTTTCTATAGGTCAACCAGCCAGCATGCGTCTGTACTTCATGGCTTAATAAAAATTGTGGCTGTCAACGTGTGTTTTATTGTATCATACTAAAACTACTAACTCTAATAAATCTAGTCAATTAGAGTGAAGAGCTATAGTATGGCTACAGTTGAGAACACCCAGCCATGGAAATTATTCTTGAATCCACTTGCGACTGCAACCATGACATCTTACATGTTATGTTTAGCCGGAGAGTCGGCTTATTTAACACTTTTTCTGTTTTATTGGTAATGATGCAGCTATTGCAATTGTGTTCTCTGGATAGGGTGTTGATACTACTCAATCGTCAAATATATAACATGTCTATTATCAGGGCCAATTTCAGTCTTTTCTAGGTCGATTGTATCTTCAATAGCTTCGGTACCTGTTAGACAGCTAGCTTCTGTGTAATGAGCGCTCTTTACGTATTTAAACAAATTCCAGGCACACTTTTCACTTGTATGCGCAATTTTTTCCGTTAATATTGCGACAGTTTCACCATTATCTGAGACATATTCTACGCTCTTTAGCCTTCTATTTAGCGACCTGCTAACAAGGTGGTATGTAACCGGAACGTCATACTTTACACCAAACACTCTTTCGTTAGTCGCAGTCATTGGTAGTTGTTGGGTAGGTTGTCAAGCTTGCTATATGAGACAAATGAGTAGTTGAGATGGGATAGAGTAACGATTGTCTATTCCTCCTGCTCGTTGACATTTTATACTCGGGCAGCTTCTGTTGACTGAGGGGGTTTCCGTCTTGTTCTTGCCTGCAAAAATAAAGTCTCCACCCGTTGACTGAGAGCTAGCCCGACATTGATTGGTTGGTTGGCTGACCAAATCAATTTCTGAATATATAACCTGAAAATCTGAGATGTTCAGAACCAGAAGGTCCTTTTTACAGGCTTCTTTTAAAGGCAAATAATTGTGTCAGACATTTATTTTTAGTGCATTTTCCTACACGTGGGCCAAGAAAAAAAAAACAAAAAGAGGCAGACTTTACTCTTTCCAAATCCAACTTGCGCTTTCTATTTCTTTTGAGCACCCCAATGCTAGTTGAAAAGGGCAAAAGCAAAAGAGCATGGTGGAAAGCCCACGTGTTTGGCATGGTACAATCATGCCGACTAGCTGCTGGTAATCAGCTATAGCTGATGAATCAACTTGGTCTATTTCTGGAAACACCTTTCACTTCTTACCACTCTTAAGCAAACGTGGGTATGCACAAAGAGAACATTCGCCCGTGTTAAACAATAAGCTAGGGTAGAGAAAAGGTGCACATTGCGAGGGATGGGGTATTAGTTAGTGCATGTGCTAATGTTGACTGACCCTTTTCTATTTGCCAACCAGCCGGTGCTTGTTTACTCTTTCACGGCTTAACTAAGATGTGGCTGTCAACATGTGCTCTATTTTATCCTTATAAGACTACTAATTCAAATTAATCTAGTCAAAATAAATTAAGGTAATATAGAACAGATACTTTATGAGAACATGGGGGACAAGAAATGTGACAGGTTCTGGTTTCAGTTAACTATAAAAAATAGTGGCCAGTATAAATGTCTCTGGCATGCGTAGTCGACCAGTATGATAACTGATGATAGGCACTCTTGCAATGCTAATTGTAGTCGTTTTCACACAGTAAGATAGGTTCTTGAGTGAATCTACTAGTCTTTAATTTCTTCCACCAGGCCATATAATATACGTCTTGTCTTAGAGCCCTGGACTAGCTGTGCCTCGTCTTTCTCAAAGGCTGTCGCAATTGGGTCCTCCCCTTTTATACACTTCTCCTTATCATAGTGAACCTTGTCCACAAGGCTTGTAACATTCCATTTGCAGGTTTTAATCACCTTATTAACTGTTTCAGTCAAATCCTTTGCTGTGCATTCTTTTGGGCTAACAAAGACGTAACTGTTTCGCCTCTCTCTTCTCTTTTTGTCAACAATAACAACCTGAATCTCGTGTGCTATTTCAGTCATGAGTGGTGTTTAGATATGCTGTGAAATATATTATGAAAGCAAAATATGTTATTGGGAATGAGATAGAGAAAAAAAAATATTCTCGCTTCCGGTGGGCTCGTATTTTTATAGTCGGGCAGCCCCGCTGACTGAAGGAATTATTTTCAAGCTCTAGCATACAAAAATACAGTCTCAACCCGTTGACTGCGAGCTAGCATTTTTTGGTTGGGGAAGAATACATGTCAAATACGTCAGAAAATAGTAAAAAATGACGTACAAACGGATTTTTTCCCCTTTGGTTGTCTCACAATGAGCAAAACCACGTCATACATTGTACAATTTTCTTTTGGAAAAGAGCGTCCCAAAGGAAGTGCTTGCCTTTGTTGAAGCAGAAAAGGCGCGCTCGAGCTCTGTTTCACATCCATGTTCGTCGACTTTCTTTGAAAAACTGCACGTGTGCTTTGTACGCTTTCGGTTGGGGAGAAAAAAAGTACAAAAATAGATTTTTCTGCTTTTTGGTGCTAACAAATAGCATTCACAAGTTTTCCTTTTTCCAGTTTGTCGAAAAAAAGGGGGGAGAGGCAAACTTTACCATTTCTGTCAAAAAAAATCCAGCATGGTTCTTTCTTGCTTTTCTTTAGATTTCCTTTTTTTTGGAATTGTGAATAAAGAATGCCAAAAAGGAGCGACTCGTTAAAGCCCACTTGTCCAACTTGATAGGTTGATAAATTGAGATTGCATTAAACAAGGAAACAAACCTAGTAAGAAAAACTATTCAAGTAAATAAAAAAGAAATCATAAGAATAACGCCTATTTGCTTGAACGCGTTCTTGTGTGTGGTTTCGAATAAATAAAAGCATCGATGGTAAATACGGACAATAAATAAAATAAACGGAAACAGTACTCGTGGTACTTATAGTTGACTCTTGATAGGTCTCAGTCTTCCATACACAGTGTACAAGGAAATATTGTTATTCCATGATTCCTCCCACCATGAAGCTGAATCCAGATGGGCATTAGTCAACTTCTTATTAGTAGGTAGGTCGAAGGAATTATGCATGAGGTCAATATAGAAAGGTGTTCCCATTTTTTCTTCAAACTGAGTTTCAGCAATCTTTTGTATAGTTTCTACACTTGGTCTACCTTCAATATGGAGGTTAAATTCGTCCCAGAGATGATTATCAACAGAGTAGATGCGAATACGGAGCTTGCCCTTGTTCTTTTGCTCGGTGGTGGATAGACTCATATTTGGCTTGGTTTAAAAAAGAAGAAAACAAACAGATTTGAATAAGAGTGTGTGTGATGTGGAAGAAAGTGGTGTGGAAGGACTAGTGTCTTTTTCCACACACTTTTATAGCTGTGATAGATGTGCTTGACTGAAGTGAGAAAAAAAACTGCGGACACATGGCTTTGGCTGCAGTCAACGGATGCATGTGGTTTTTGTCAATCAGGTGTATGGTTTTTTCTTTTGTTTGTACTCGTGATTCTCTTTGATAAAAAGAAATGACAATTTTCCTATGATTGCAAGCATTTTGCAATATTGTCGTAGGATCACATAAGGGGGATTAAATCACTCATCGATAAGAGCACATTTACAAATTGTACTAATGGCATTATTCTCAGAGTGTGGGTTTATTTAGCTAAAGATAGTGTGGTTTGATAAGATTAAATCAAGGTGATTACACGTAAATGGTAATACTATTAGAAAATTATATGTAGTACTGTTGTTCCAATATTTTTATTGTCAGTGGCTACGTTCAAGCAATGACCTGGTTCTTCTCCACTTGTTATTTCTTCCCCAAAAATACAATACTAATAATGTATTAGTCTGGAAAGATGGCTCTGGTACAACCTACTAGCAGCGTTTGATATAGGTTCACCTTTCTCTTGTAGCCTAAAGTTGACAAAATAAAAATGGGTGTATTGGTGTAAATATAAAATAAAAAATTGTCTAATAATATTTATCTGTAGTGGTTGGGGTTTAAGACTTCCAAAGAGATTTTATAACATGAGGACGCAAATCATGAGATTTTATTAACCTCAGAGCAGTACTGCCCAACATAACTATCTCGGAGCCAGCTGGTGGCTCTAGATTATTACCAGTACCAATATCAACATATAGTAGATATTCCTCACTATTGACTAGATTATATCGGTTAAGATTTATTTCGCCATCAGTTCCTACTTCCAACAACTCCTTATCGGCGACATAAAAAGTGCATGGGATATGGAGCTTTTCAGCCATTTGCTTGAGTACAAATATGTTAGTTGGTAGTGTGCATTTTGCCCTGGCTAGTTTTGTGCCTTTATTCTTATAGTCATTAATGACTATATACGCTTCGGCACCACTGCCAAAAGAAGACATTAGAATAAATGGAAAAACAAAATAAAATGTAAGAGGATTTGGAATAGAAATTATTTGGGAAGCGAGCGAGCAAGGGCGCTTGCGTTTTATATGAACGAAACTGAAGGATAACAAGCACATGCCAAGAAGAAGAAAAAAAGAAAGATGTGGACATGTGGCCTACCCCATTTCCTTTCATCACATGAGGCAATCACCACGTCTTTTTTCTCTCACTTCCGTCTTTTATTGTATCATGAATTCAACATAAATTCACACTTTTTTTTTGTCTTTTTATAAAGAAATTCAACGCTACAGTTTGAATGGAAGAGCAAACGTTGGTCAGTTATTTAGAGAGAATTATTGGAAAGGCATTAACAAATGATGAAGCTATAGCAAAGCTATTAGCAAACATGCTAGTAGGCAGTCAACCCAGTAAGTGCGTTGACTGGGACCGCAGTGCGCTCGAAGAGGTTTCGCTGACTGGAGCTTTGGCGTCAGTTGACATTTCCGAAAACATTGACTGGGGACGACTGACGGCCTATTCGCCGCCCACCGGACTACGAGGTGCTGACAGCGTGCAAGACGCACTGACTGCCAAGAGCGATTGGATCTGGGTCCACATAGCGGACCCCACAGCGGAGGAGGTTTCGGAGCTGGCAGCAGCAGTAAGGGTGCCCGTGGAGGTACTCTGCGAGGACGCTGGGGGCGATGGGCTGGAGGATCAGCGTGGGCGTGTAGTGCTGACGTATGCGCGAGTAAGAGCGGTGATGAGCGGGCAGACGCTTGTCTCTGTCGACTACGCAATGGGCGCTGTGGCGACGGGCGTGGTGCGGCGGCTGACGTCCGACTCGCGCATTGCCGACGTCATCTGGGCGCTGGTCGACTCTGCGACGGAGGCGGCTGCGCAGGCGCTGCGGGCGGTGGAGGCGGAGGTGTCGGCGATTGAGCAGCAGTCGCTGGGCGCGTACACGGGCGGGGGAGCCGCCATGCTGAGCCGCATTGGCAGCGCCCGCCGCTCGGTGCTGTGCGCGTGGCGGGAGCTGCAGCAGAGAAAGGCGATGGGCGGCGGCTCGCGGCTCAAGGGCCTGCTGTCGTCGTGTGCGCACTGCGAGGCGGCGCTGGCCAGGGCCCATGCGCACTACGCGGCTCAGTTGGCCGTGGGGCAGAGCCGGGCGTCGGAGCGGCTGGCGGCTGTGTCGAGCCGCTGGCTGCTGCTGGCGGCCGTGCTGCTGCCAATGCAGTACGCGGCGGGGCTGTTCGGAATGAACATCGGCGTGCCTTGGAAGCACGACAAGGAGAAAAGAATTAACGAAACTAACACCGCTTGGCTCGGCATCATGGGCTGCCTGGTCGCCGCCTTTCTCTTGGCTGTCGTGTATGCGCGCATCAAGCGGCTTGTGTGATTCTTGTCACATGCATTTTTGTTATCTTTCTTCTCTCTTGTAAATTCCAAACTTTTATATTTTATATTTGTATTATTAGCTGATGAATGAGTACAGAGCTAGTGCGCGCATCTTGGCCACAGGCACTGCTGTCAACATTGTAGCCGAGGTCGCCAGAGATCTTTTTGAGCAGTGGCAGCCGTCAGAGTCCCTTTATGCCGTAATGCATTTAGGCCAGTACATTGGTACTACGCGAGTACGACGGGCGCTGGCCGCACAGCAGCAGGACGCGCTTATCCCGCGCAATACCGTTGACAGCGCTGCCCAGTGCGCAGCGACCCGGCTCATGCCGAGCTCGGCGTCAGACACTCTGGCAGTGCAGGCGATGCTACGCGCAGCAGAAGATACTCGGGGCCAAGCATGTGTCCCTGCCTTGGCGTTTGTCGGCGGCTTGGCTGTAGCGCTGAATAATGTGTCGTCTCGCGCTGTTCCAGTCTTTGCCGACCTGGCACATAAGGCCTGCACTACAACGCCCGAGGCGGTTGGCGTGTGTGTCGAGGTGGCAGCTCAGCTCGGATACGGAAAAATCGCTGAGCTGCTGGCTGGGCGGGACGGCGCAGTACTGAATGCACTAGCTGGCGCTGTGTTTGGGGAGCCGGGTGTATTGGATCTCGAAAAGGCTTGTGGTCTGCTCACTGAGATTATTCACGCGCGGACGACAACCTTTGCTGATGCTCGGCGTGTAGTCTATGTGGTCCATGCCAGGGCAATCTCACAGCTGCTGCTGGGCAATTGCTTTGTGGGTACGCTGGCTATGCTGCGTGTCCTCGAGAGCATACTCCAGCGGTACTTCTCAGGGAGCCGCGACCCTTCGCTCGACGACCTGTGGCCTGTAGTCACTGACTCGCTAGCTGTCTTGTATCCTTCCATACTGCGCGAGTTTGGACGTGACTCGCCGCCCGACCCATTCCGCTCTGCGTGCTCCTTGGCTATCAGCTACACTGACGGGTCGCATGTGGACGCGTTGTTTGCTTGTCAGCCATGCCTGTTATCCGCGCCGAGTGATGTGGGCATGGTAAGGGCGGGTGTAGTCTTGTTCTACCTTGACTTCTTCGAACACTTGGTACCAAAACTCTCTGCCCCTTTGCTATCCCGGTTAGCGGCACTGGCTGCGAGGTACGTGGGTAGTGATGTGTTGGTGTACCCAGGTCCCATGTGGTTCGAGTCCGCGCACGCATTGATTCTGGCTGTTCTCGAATCAGACATCCGCCATATCGCTGTGGAGATTGCGCCATGGTACTCAGACCTCGTCTTGGATATGTATCCGGACCAGGGTATCTCCGCTGACCTCCTACGTATCTCATATACTGCTGCTGTACGCGCTATACCTGGCCATGCGGCCTGGGACCGAGCTCTCGTTTTGCTTCGTAGAGCCGACCATTATACCGGTGGTGGTGGTGTGCGAGGGGAGATTTACGCGGTGAGAAGACGTGAGCTGCTGTTGGTCGCTGCCGAGTTGCTGACTGCTGTGCCGGCGGAACTCTTGCCCCAGCTCATGTTTGAACTGAGGTCTCGCTTAGTCGAAGAGAAATGGAGTATCAAGCGGGCTGTCGTTGATCATTGTCAGGACTTGGTTCTTGTGCGAGCTGATGTAGCTAGGAAACCTGCATTGTCTATGTGGATATGGCAGCTACGTGCAGATATATTTGATACTTCTAAACTGTAAACTACTCGTTAAATGTTAAAAATAATGGACTACCATAAAACTCGAATAACCATTACTCTGTTACATCCCTCTGCATTTAAAACACTGCCCTCTGGCTCATCAAATTTCATGTCTGATAGGAGTGCATCACCATCTGACGTGTCCCATCTGCCTTTGTAATGGTAACGTGGTGGATGTGTAAGAGCTTTCCAAGTATTCTCAGTTGCGAGTGCTGCCAGGACAGTTGACCATTTTGCGGACAGGTCAAATGCTTTAATTTTGCGATACACTCCATCACTAACACGAGCATATACCATTACTCTCTCTCACACACAGTTATTATCATTAGTTTCTTGTGTAGGGTGCTGCTAAATTGGTAATAATGTAGATGGATAAACGAACCCTACATTTCTCCTCCAAAAAATGGAGCTTTTTATAGTGCAAATAAATCTCTTCCAATCAACGATTTTTTAATCTACTCTGTTCTATTAGGAAACTCAGCTGACATTCCTTTTTTAATATACTTTTTAAATTGTTTCTTATTATTGTTGCCATTGATTGAAAGAAAGCAAAGAAAATCCACTTGTTCCAGATCATTATTCCAGATACCAGCTTTGCTTTTTTTTAATACACTCGCTAAAGTGTTTCTTATTTGTTTCCATTTATTGGAAGAAAAGAGTGAATGATTGCTAGCTAATTTAATCCCAATTATTTTCTCCTAATCCAGCCAACATATCCACCCCCAATAGTTCACTCTTCACAAGTAGTATCATAAAGGAGATTAAAAGAATAGAACTTGAACCACACCTCGATAATTGCGTATCACAATATGTTGTTCAATAATAAAGAAAATGAATCCTAGCATTTTTTTAACTCAATTTCAAAACAGGGACCATTCTTGTAGAACCCTACACTAAGAATATTGCTAAAATAACCCCCTGTATTGTCTATGTAGGTGAGAATATATTAGATACTTGGGAACTATATAAACAACTCTATATAATAATTTGTTAAAAGTCTATATGAGGAACATTATCGCGAATATAAACTATCATAGTTCTACTACATCCCTCAGCATTAAAAGTGCCTTCTGCTGGTGAGTCAAACTCAAGACTTGATAGTGGGTCATCAGGATTAGCCGTGAGCCACATTCTTTTATGCACGTACATTGGAGTGAACACCTCTCCATCACAGGTTGTTGTAAGTGGGAGTTCACTAGTGAGATGCGACCATTTGTTTGTTAGGAGAAACGCTCCAATTCTAGTCAATTCTCCTCCATCAACACGAGCATATACCATTACTTTATCCACCTGTGCAGGAGTATTACTATGCGACATGTTGTGTTAATAAAAAATATATGAATAAAAAATGTGGACAAGAAAAAGAGAGAGAGAAAGAGAGAGAATAATTGGAGAAACCCCTCCTTCTCAAGGTCTTTTCTCCTTCCTCCTTACTCTTTCAATCAACGCCTCTGTCGTTTATTCGGAAATCAGCTGACATGTTTCTTTTTTTAAAACAGAAACCTCTCTAAAACCTCGCCTTTTCTGCCCTTGCCATTGACTGTAAGAAGAAGAAAATAGGATGATTGCTAGCTATTTTAGTCACATACAGTACTCTCTACTTTCAAAATAAGCACATTCCAGGTTTTGTTCACTCAACAACTAAAGCCGCTAAAGAGAACATGTCAATAAACTTTGAACCAACGCTCAGTAATCAGAATCAGTATCAGTTTCGTAGTCTCTATTCAAATCAAGCTTCATGGCGTTTGTTATCATAACTTCAAACACAACCATTCTTGTACAATCCTCTTTCAAGTAATCAGAGTCACTTGGTATATTGTGAGCAAGGTCAGATATGTTAGTCTCATTGTTACACTCCTGTGCCTCTGCACCAATTCTGAGCCACAATTTGAACGCCTTTATATCCCAGTGCCATTCTTGTCCAAACCATAGCTTGACATCTATACACTTTGCCTTCTTGCAAAATCTCCCTATATTGTATACTCTACTATAGCCAGGAACACTACATACTTCTTTTCCTATGGCAAACGCTTCAATAACCATATCAGCCATGTCTGGGCATGGTTTTACATGGATAAACACTTGTATCATATTCTTATTGGACATAATAGGCACTCTATTGATTACTAAACTGGAGTATTGTATATAGTGTTAGGAATAATAAAAAATAATAGAGGTGAAAAAAGGCGACTATGAGAAAGAGAAAAAGCAAGGGCTCTTCTTTTAAGGCCTTATCGCCTCTATTCAAGCTATGTCCACAGTCAACGCAAAAAGAAACACCCTGTCAGTCACGCTTTGTACTTTCCGTTGACTGGAAGAATATCAGGTGATTGTGAAATAGCAGGTAGTGCCTCTCTAACATGTCTTGTTTTACTTCTTGCTGTGAATACGAAAAATAACCCCTCATTCTAATAACTACATTTGATAAACGCACCACCATCTATACTTATAAAGCAAGCGATTCATTGGAATCTACACGAATAGTAACTGCCAGCATTCTCTTACACTCTTCTGTAGCTAGCCTGTAATCGAGCTCTGTATCACATCCTAGTTGTGACAGTGGAAAATTGACTGATGCCAAGCTAGGGTTATCGGCGTGCCTGTAGACCATAGTCAACGCCTTTTCGTTTCACATTATTTCCCTTGCTATTGCCGGCTTGAGTTCTGACCACATTGTTGTAAACTCAAACTGACCTATGACTAGGTGTTCAACACAAGGTCTTATGTTAATGACTACAAAAATATGAGTAATTCATAGCTATATAGGCAAGTACTTGTATTGATTGGCCAGGAAAAAAATAAAAAGGAAAAGAGAGAGAAGTGCTGGTATCTGCAGATTTCTGAGGGGAGTCTCTTGCACTCAAAAGGTAGCTGGCATTCTCTTTCCACAAGAACCTCTCCCCTATTTTTCTGTCACAGTCACTGCTGTCTCTCCTGTTTCCTGGCCAAATGTTCTTGCAATCAACCAGACAATGACTGCCAACCAACTGCTTTGACATTATTCTTTCACGACTAGTTTGGGGGTTGCAATTAGGAAAAAAATACAAAAAGGATTCGCCATTTGCCTACGCCCATGGCCCCCTAGCACCATTGTTGTTCTACTTGGCTAAACGTTTCACCAACCCTACCTATTGCCTTATTCTTTAAAAAGTATTGAGAGGTAGTTGACATTGACAATTATCTCCATTAATCTAGTGCAGCCACCAAATGGCAATGTATTGTCTACTGGCGGAGCTGTTCTAACCTGAGCAAGCAAAACATCAGGTTCAAACTTATAAAAGCGTTCATTCTCTGTAACATATATAGTAAATGCAACTTCAGTCCAATTCATTTTCTCTGCAATTGCTGTATGTAGCTGTGACCAAGTTGTTGTCAACATGTCAAATTGCCCTATCACAATCTTTTCAGGAAACGGAAGAGTACGAATATAAACAGTAACTTTGCTCATTGGTGTTGGCAATATGGAATAGCTTTGCTATATAAATGTGCTTAGAGGTGTAAATAGGGACAGAAAATAGGTTAAAGAGCAAAGCGAGTGTGTGTACACTTTTTTCTCTTTGTCGCTGATTCACTGAGGTTTTATTTTGCTATAAACTGGTGTTTTATTTCAAATCACATGTCTCCATGCCCAGTCAATCCCAAGGAACATGCTAGCTCACGAGACCCAGCAACAGTCATTATCCTATGTAATAAATCAAGGCATGACCTCCACCATGAAGACATGGTGATTCAATGCTGATTGCATTAAATAACACGCAGTATTCTTCCCCCTTGCCATATCCCAATCAATCAAATGGAAACCTATAGGTATATATTGTGATACTAAAATTTCAAACAGCGCCCACGCACAAGCACACTAATCCAAAAGAGTATAAAGTACAAGCTTCTATAAGTGGGTAGCTCAAATAGCTAACAGAACTAACTAAGGAGGAAAGCTGCCTTTCCAGTTCCCTGTACACTTGGTGTTAAGCAGCCTACAGCCTATGGATTAACGGAAGGTGGTCGATTGCAACGATTATCTCCATTTTTCTGGAACAATCATCTGCGCTCAATGTAGGGTCGACTGGCGGAGCACCTCTTACACCAGAGATCATAAAGTTTGAGTCATAAACGTACAGCTTTTCTTCATCACCCATGACACATATTGTAAATGCTGGTACTGTCCATTCCATCTTCTCAGCTATTGCTAGCTTAAGATCCAACCATGTTGTATGTACCATGTCAAACTGGCCAATCTCCTTCTTCTCTGGAAAAGGAGGTGTTCTAATATGCACTGTGACCAAGCTCATTATTGTACTGTAGAGGAGGTTGCTTTGAAGTGTAGTGAAAATCTAGGTGGTTTTTACAATTGAGGATAATAGAAGAAAAAAAAGTGAATAGAGAGCTCATGTCCTAGCTTTCTCTCAAACTCCTTTTATACTACCAAAATCATAGCAGATGTTGTCTAAGGCCTCTTTTGTCTTCACCCAGTCAGGTTGATTTTCGCTACAGGCAGCACATGGGATACAGCCCCATTCAGTGTCAGTTGACAGGGAGCTACAAGTCACATGCTTCCACTACTCACCAACACGAGGATGCCCTTTCGATATGATTGTAAACAAGTATAAGCAAATTTATAGGCTTTTCTTAATACGCATATGTAAAAATATTACTCCTGCAACGCCTCTAGCTTGTCTGGATTACCAATAGCGACCATAAAGTACATTTTCTCTGGGCAATTATTAGCTACCAAAGTTGTACCCCAAACTGCTCTAATGTATAGTGTTATGAGATCCTTATTATCCAAGTTTGTAAAGATAGGTTCACCATTAAACATGTAGCAAAATAAGAAATAGTCCATACTCCATTAATAAAAAATACCTTCAAAACAATAATAATAGTGGGAATGTGTTCAGTTGGCACACTTTCTCTACAGTTATTACTATAAAAAAACGACGTCAATGTACCTCTTTTTACTTCCAGTCAGTTTGATTTTCTTTGCAAGCAGCTCACAGGAAGTAGCTCCAGTCAGTGGAAATCTATGGTGGCGGCATTTCACATGCTTCCGCTTTCCAAAAATGTGAGAATAATAGCAATAGCAGAACAGTGATATGCACTAATTCATTCTATTCATGTCACAGGTGACGTTGCATAGGACGAAGCATAGCGTTCTTCCAGCCAGCCAGCAAGCTGAGGCTTTCCAAGGTCACGGCAAACTCCATCTCACTTGGCGCCGTGTTCTTGCCCAAAAGTGAAGTGCTTGGGCTTACTTTGATGTGCGAGAGAAAGGCTTCAGCAGGATAGTAGTACATTTTGTCGTCATCAAAATAACTTAGTCTGAACCACTCACGCCGCCAAACCATGTTTTTAGCAATAGTGTTCTTTAACATGCCCATTGTCGTTGTTTGGGGGTTGAACTCTCCAATTTTTACTTTCTCTGAAGCTACATGTGTGTAGACGTAGATGGCGACCATGTTCATTTTAGGATACAAGTAGTATAAGTGCAAAAATATTATGAGCGAGTGAACAGAAAAGTAGTGGTGCAAGAATATGAGAGACAGTGGTTGCCGTTTTCTTTGTCAGCTGCTTTTTTTCTTTGTTCTTGTTTTCTTTGAAATTGCAGTCTTAAAGAAGCAAAAGGCTTTGGTTGCCAGCTCCCTTTTCTTTTTTTTTACCAACTTTCTTTTGCAAGTTTATCACCATTGAGCAAAAGATATGAGCCATGGTGTCTGCATTCCACAGCTCAGAGGAGCAGTTGAATTCAATAACACACCAAATTGGGCACATTATGAAATATCGGCAATGCAACCCAGTGTAGGGTGAGGGTGACCATCCCAAAGTGTTGGCGGACTGGTGGACAAAGAAATACCTGTCAATAGCCATAGCCCCGCCCTCAAATGGGTCTGCCTCTTTTCCTTCCTCATTCCCCAGTCATAATGTTGACTCTCAGCTCCTAGGCATACTTTATGGCTAACCCCTATTGACTACATGGGGTGTATGTGATGGGTTTTGTTATAATATATTGAAAAAAAGAACTAAAGCTAAGCTGCTTAAAACTCCATAGTTGAAAAGGACTACTATGTAACACAGCACTAGTCATTGCGTGTTCAAGTTACCAGGTTCTTTAATATGTTTCTTACAGCTCCTTACATAATTTGCAACTTGAACCCCGAATTTCTATCAGCTGATACAATTTCCTTGTTCCCATTTTGCATAAGCATTAATGAGTTGCTCACGTAGCCCCTCCCCAAGTTCACTAACATGCTCATCAACCCCGTATATTTTCAGGCCAACCAAAACAAAAATGGACTCGTGTCCTACATTAGAGTCAGCTGGCTCGATTTGGTGACAGTATTTACCATCAACAGTATTCTCATAAACAAAATATACAGAGTAGCTGTTTACGACACTCTCTGCACTATTAATCATAACAGCATCGGCATTATAGTGGGTGCTTGCGGAGTACTCAAGAACTTCGTGTATACTACATACCTTCTCTCGGTATAATTCTACCCCTTTATACACTGCACGCCCCTTTGACCCTTCCTTGATGTCTAGAGTTGTGGTTGTAAACTGGTACTCACCAAGTGCGTAGAATGCAACAACGGTCATGTTTAAAGCTGGTATTGAAGAAAATCAAACAAAATGAACAGAACAAGTAATGATGTGAGGAAAGGAAAGGAAGGAAACCAGGCTTGCGAGCACTGCTTTTATTTGTGTTGGGCAGCCAGATACAAAAAGACACCAGTAAAGAACAATAAAAATAGTGCGCCAAGCATACTGTCTAGTAAAATAGTGCTTCTCAAGCTAAAATAACAGCTGTTTCTATCCCATGTTCGGAAAAAGAGTGCTTACAAATGGATGTGGCCAAAGCTGAATGCAAAGAAAATTCAAAGAAACCAGAAGGCGGAAAAGTGTATCCAATTATTCCTTTTCCAAGGCTTTAAATGTATGCGACAAAGGAAAAGGACAAGAGAGAACCCCCCAAAAAAGCAAGAAGAAAAACACTATGCCCCTTCCAAAAAGAGGTGGAGAGCACACTCACCAGAGGGTCTGAGAGTACACAAAAAAGTGAGACTTCTTGCTTCTTACCTTTACTCCATGCCCATTGCATATTCATGCAATGTAGCAGTTATATCTCCATGCTTCTAGAAACACATTAGCTTCCAGCAAGAGGCCAGGCTTTTTTCAAGATTTTGCTGGAGAGGAATGATTCAGTACAACATTAGCTATTGAGTTTTGATGAGTTGGCTAGACGCTAATGAGCAGTGGGTTATGCCATTTTCAGGCCAGTAAATCCATTTAGGTTAATAAGAATTATAAATAAAACAGGGCACCGCCCCTCTTTCCTTACCCTTTGCTAAACTTGACCATAGCTCTGACCGCTTGCAGGATTGGTGGGTGGGCACCCACTGCTTGTTAGCGTCCAGCTAACCTATGTTATCAAAAAAATCAATATGCGAGTGCAGAGATTCACTGGATTGCTCACTACCCCTCTGGCGCCAGTGTTAGAAGTATGAATAGTCAAACCTTACTCTAAATTTATATTATCTCATTGTGGATTGGCATGCTGAAGTATATTCTGACAATGGGTTTCAATACGTTCATCAATAGTTTTCAGGCCCACAATGACGCATACCAGATTGTCATCATCCAGTAGAGCAGTATCTGTTAGCTCGACCTTCACATAGGAGCTGCTGATAAAGTCCTCAGAATATAAAATATAAACAGAGTATTGTTCTTGCAAATCCATTAAAGTATCGTCCCTGATAGGTCCTTTACCATTGGACATACTCTTGTTATACTGATATTGTATTTCTTCTGTCAAATTAGATTTGCTGTATTCGTGAATAGCCATGCAAAAATACTCTCCATGACAAGTTGGGTGAGTGTGATATTTGGCAGAATAATATGAGATAGCATTTTCCTGAGGTACGGCAACTTTAATTTCTCCCATCCTTGGTATTGTGGTAAATTGGACAAAAAGAAAGAGCCAGAATATGTGATGGTGTAAAATAATGGAGAGAAAAGAAAAAAGGGCCTGGGCAACTAGTGCTCCTTTTATATGTGCTGAACAGTAAGAGACGAGATGGCAAGCAAAAAAATGAGCAAGGAATTGAGCACCAAGCATGCAGTCAAGCACTATAGTGCTTCTCCAAGAAAATAATTGCACCCCCCACCAAACAAAGGAAAGTGCAAAAAGGAAAAAAAAGGCAGCTAAAAAAGGCTGTAAAGAAAATTTCAAAGAAGCCAATGACGTCATAGGTGCATCCAACCAATTTATTTTCATGTCTTGCAAGCTGCCTGTCAAAGGAAACATTCAAAGCAGAGCGTGGTGAAAGAAACAAAGAGCATCCCTCTAAAAGGAGAAAGGAAAGCACATTTACAAGGGGTTCAGAAGTGAGCAGAAAATGCTGGCGACCTTGCTTCTTGTCTCCACTTTATGTTTAACTCAAATTAGTATCATGTTTCTGCACTTTTAAACAAGCACAGTATCAAGGCAAGAATATGTCAGCACTTTTGGTGCCACATGATTGTGGCTGAGGAGAAAGGCAACAATAAAGGTATGTGCAGCAGCCAAGCGTAAGCCCGTTCATAGGCTATACTAAACACGTATACTTGGCGCCATTGATCTGTTTTTTTGCTCTGTTCTACAACATACATGCCAATGCGAATTAGAAAGTTTCACAGTAGGTTGGATGACTATTAAAATAAGTAAATGCAAACAATGTATATGCAAGAGGTGCAAATTTGAAATCAATTTATTTTTTTACGAATTGAGACTAGCAACAAGGAAACGACTCCTATAACAGATACTTGTATAGTTCCTTAAGCACTTGGTGTGGATTTGCGACGTATGTCAAACACAAATATTTCCTTGGCAAGGACGTCATTTTGTCCTGGTAAATCAGCTACCACTCTGCGCACACCATCTGCAATGGCATCTTCAGAGCAAGGATAAAATACATCATCTACTATTACCCCAATATCATGGTCAGCAGATTTCCTGGATACTACTTTACAGGCATCTTTCTTAATTGTCTCTAAAAATACGACTTTAATATCTAGATCCTTCATATTAATAAATCCCTTGAATCCTTCTACCCGAACATGAATTACAGGTTGCTCTACTATCATAACTGTTTGGAGATGGAAAAAAAGTAATACTATGGAGTGTGGTAGAGAAAAAATAAATAGCAATGGGAGAAAAAAAGACGAGGAGAGAAAAAAAGGAGGGTGGGGCAGTTGTCCCCCTATTTTTATAGCCAGGCAATGGGTGGGAGAAACAATGCATGCCTATCCATCCGTTCCTTTTTTCAGTCAACATAAGCATGTGGATTTTGTAAGAATTGTTTGGCGCAAGTCATAGACATGTGCCAAACAATGAAAAATGGGGGGCACAAGGTGTAAGAAAAGCATTTGCACTGAGCGTGTGATACCTCCCTGTGTGCCTGTTGTCACAAGTGCATCAGCAATCAAGCCAAGCGACATCATCTTCCCTCCCTGCACTTGGATTATTTTTTTTGACAAGTTGTACCGTCACTGCTTTTCCTCCTTATTCTCTAATCGACAAGTTGTATTATAAATTCTATTAATAAAAATAAACCACAGATCTATTCTATTGGGCTAATATGCAAGACTAGGCGAAACACTCCCCATTTGTCGGCATTCCAGTAATTCAATAATTGGTTTTGCTCGAAATCCACAGAGTGGTCTTCGTCGCAGGGATAATAGCAATTACCTATAAACATGCCAATCTTACATATCGATTTATCTATTCCGTATAATGCGCACACGTCCTCTTTCACGCTCGCTACTTTGGTCACATGTGGTGAAGCAACTGGCATGTCCTTGACCTCTTCGTTATGCTCAATGGTGACACGGACAGTATAGGATGTTGAACACATAGTAGACCGGAAAATGAATAAATATAAAAAAATATATATTGATGAGATATGCGAGTTGAATAAGCGGAAAAATGTGAACGGGCTATGTCACTTTTTTTCTTCTTTTTATTTTCTCCTTTGCCAAGTCACATGATGTCTCCAAACCAAGGGTGGCCGTTGACTGGAGCACAGCAGTCAAGCACCTTTTCAAACAAGCCGTGATTTTTTTTACCTCACGTTGGAAAAAAAAAGTGTGACAATTCAGCAAAAAAAAATATATTAAAGAATCTAATTGACTATATCCTAGCAACATTTATTTATTGGTCGACGACAGTTTTAACTTGGATGCCCAAAATACCATTAAGCATACGCACGATGAGATTTTTATGGCGAATAAAGCTCATAGTTTCTTCAGTATTATCCTCGTCACCCAGCTCTTTAATGTAACCTGCCAATCTCTCAAGCTCCATATCGAGATAGGTATCAAGCTCAAATGTCTTAAACTGTCCATTAACGTGCACACCTATTTCGTATTCATCTATAGGTAAACCTGCATTATTGCATGCTGATTCGAATACAGTTCGGACATGTGTTTTGTAAATGGATTCGTCAAAACTTAAAACTTTACCAGTACTTTCGATTGTAACACTAATCGATTCAGATGAAGACATTGATAGCTTGAAATAATAGTGTTGGCTAAAGTAAAATAAAGGTAGTAGAAATAAAAGAGAAGAGAAGAGAAGAGAGGGAGGGGGGAACTCTGTTCTTAAAAAAAAAAGCTAGGTTGGCAACCATCGTCACCGCTTCTCCAGTCAAACAACCTCTCCAGTCAACAAGAGTGCTTGATTGGAAGCAGAAAAAAGTGATCACGTTATTCGTTATTCTTTATTTTTTTTCCAGTTTCGCATGACAATGAAGAAAGAAAGTATTCATGAGAAATCAAACATTCCGTTTTGAGGTTCTGGTGTCGATGGACCAGTCGTAGCCGGAGTTCCGCCTTGATACTGTTGTTGCTGAGAGGCAGCAGCAGAAGTTCTCGAAACAGCCGATGGAGCAACCTGCGCAGTTTTAGTATTAGGAGGGTCTGCAGGCAATTCCATCGTCTCCACCTCGTCGCAGTCAGGACTATCACCCATCGAATGGTGTGGCGGCGGGTGTTGGGCAGTTTGTGGTGGAGCAACAGAAGTAAGGAACTCCAAAGGAGAAATACTGTTCAGTGTAGCCATAGTCCGAGGAGTAGGCGGGCTAAAGCTATACTTTGATGGTCTCCTCTGGCGCAACCCCGAGGTACTACTGGCATCCTCAGCGTCCTGTCGTAAATTGCTGCTGCTTCCGCCTCCGCCCATCCTTTGTCTGAGCGCCTGCTCGCCCTCGCGCATTTTACGGTGAAAGGCGTCCGCCGACCCATTGATAATATTGTCGTGAGTCTTTTTGCCATCGCCCAAGAGCACATCGACAGGGACGCGAGTGTTGGAGAATTCTGGGTAGATCTTGGGACCCAGCTCATTAACCAACTCGGTGATATCGTCAGACAGCTCTTCGCGCTGACGTGCCAGTAACTCGGTATGCTCTTCGCCGAGAATCAGGGTCAAAAACAAGGGGCGCACTGATTTGACTATATCCACAGCCTGCTCGCCAAAGACCAGCGCCGTGTAGCTCATAAAGGCAGCAAGCATCCACGACCACAAGTAGATACGCGAGCTGGACCAGTCAGCAATGCCAGCGACCAGATCAGCAGCCCACAGTGGAGCTCTTCGCACAAAGAGTACGGCCAGAACCGAGTACGTCGTATAGAGCAAGGGGACGAGACCCAGGGCGATCAGAATCTTCCATGTCGCAATCACATCGCGGGCGCGCACTTTGACAGTGGAGGCGGCGAGCGCAGCGCGAGCCTTCTTTTTGCTGACGACGCCAGTGACGATAAACACAGGCAGGTTGAGCACAGTGCCGGGCAGAGCAACCAGGCCCATAATCAGCAGCCACAAGAGGCGCCACACGAACAGGGCACCAGCCTCGGCACGGCCAATCCGCATGGTCTCGACCTGGTGGTCGCGGATACCATAGTACCTCAGCTGCAGGTTGTAGTCCTCGATCCGGTCGCGCAGCTCCTTGACCTCGGGCAGATCGCGGTAGACGCTGTATCCCTTGATAAAGCGGCGGGTGAGCTCGACCTGCTGCGCCATCGTCAGCGAGTGCTGCGTGGGCTGGTACAGGCGGCGCCCAGCCTGCACCATTTTCAGCGTCTCGTAGTCCGGCGTGTTCAGCGTCACTTGCTTGAGGCCCTCCGACACGACGCGCAGCAGCTCATCGCACGCCTCGCGCTTGGCGGCGCCGCCCTTGCGGTACTGCTCGACGAGCTCGGGCGGGATGTCAATGGGCTGGCCAAAGTCAATGACGGCGCGCGACCGGAACTTGCTCGGGTGGAAGTAGTTGAGCCCCGTCGGCACGATCTTCAGCCCCAGCTCGGGGTTGGCCGCAGTAGCGCCGAGCGCCATAATAGTGGCGCCCGCCTTGAGCGGCAGCATCTCCGTGCGGTCGTGCGACCCGCCCTCGGGGAAAATGCCCACGCACTCGCCGTTGTTCAGGCGCTGGTACACGGAGTGGAACATTTCGTCCTGGTCCACATGCGGCACCACCTTGAACGACGTGCCGTCAGCGCGAGTCAAAAGCTCCATCGCCGCCAGCTCCTTCATCTCCTTTGCCACCACCAGCTGCGAGTCAGATAGGACCTCGACTACCTTCGCCTCGCCCACGCCCTTGGGCAGCGCCACCTTCATGCCAGCCTTGATCTCTGCCAAGAACCGCGTGCCCAGACCCGTTATCAGCGTCGGCTCGCCGTACCGATCGTCTACGCGGATCCGACCCGTCCCGGTCTTGGCCAGATCCTGCTGCCTTTCGACTGAAATCCCTCGCATGCAGCGCCCGTAGAACCCGATAAACCTGCGCCGCATCGACGCTGCTGCCACTAAAAAGTACACTCGCCGCACTGCGTGCATAAGCAAGATTACGGGGTCGACAAACTAAATAGAAGTAACAGTGCTTAGTCACGAAACACCTACTTGAAGGGGTAAAAAAAACGACAGTAGTAATATATGGTGCTTACTTGGTTGTGGTGAGGCGCTACAACAAAGATTACTGGCCCGGTCCGTGGAATTAGGTGTGCATTCCTCTCGGCAATTTCGCGGAAGAACAGTCCAACCACTCGTGTCCAAAACATACGGAACAAGTCGTAGATAAAGAACGTTTCTTCGTCCAAATTCGTTCCTTGCCGCTCACTCTGCATAGTTTCGCCAGCCATTCAAAGTAGATTTTCAAAAAGTAAAAAAAAATAAAAACTCGGTAAATACGAAATAAAGAGAAAAAAGAGAGCCCTGAATCACTTTCCCCCTTTTCCCTATTTTGTGGCTCTATTGAGAAAAGGGCGAAGAAAAAATTGCGAGGCGGTGGACTTTTCCTGTTGGATCCCATTGATCATGCATGTGATTACATCCTATGCATGTCGCCATTCTAAGCCTTCCCCTACTCCCGGTGTAAATACTTCCTAATATGGCCAAATCAAATGCCTATCAATTAATAGAGATCAAGTAAAGGTATCCTTTGTTTGTGGTCCATGCGTGTAGGTGATTTCAAAACAAATCAACGCAATAATATCCCTTTTCTAAAAAAGGTAATATCTGAGAATCCTTTTAGGACTAATAAAAAAATTCTACAAACCAAAGCCGCAGCAGATTACAGAAAGAAGAGGAAAAAAAGGAGGGATAGTGATTAGCAAGTGCAAGTTTGTATCTCTTCTTTGCTCCTCTCCCAATATCACTTGCTCTTTTTTATTTACAAATGCCACTTATGAGGAGTGAGGGAACCTACGACAGCAACGATCATGTACCAGCTTTGTTCGCCATTGTCATTAGCACGTTGAGTGTCATTGGCTTCATATTCTCTAGCATCGCTTCGTGGTATATCATTAGAAAAATACTCCGTCGTAGAAAAGGACCTACGCCAGCTTACAACAATACTTGCATAGTTACTCCAATCGGACAACCTAGTGTCACTCCAGCTTAGCAGTCTTGTGCCATAGCAACTGACCAGCCTCGGACCACTGCGGCTACTCCATAGATGTAGATAATATAACTAAACGCCGAATAGAATGTGCTACCCATCACCAGAACTATCTTACATGCAAAGTCTTTTAATAGACTGAGTATCCGGCTCTTCCAAACCAACACTCTCCCTTCTCACAGGCCCTGCAACTGATAACACTACAAGAGGAGTACCACGCTCACAAGGTCCAACCTCTTTACATTTCACTATTGACTTGACTAGGCGATATGTACATAATCAAACCGTCTATCAACTAGTAGAGATCAAGAAGAGTAACAGAAAATCTTTGTTTGGGTGATTTCCTAATGAATCGACGCAAAAAGACCATCGTTCTTTCTGTAAAAAAAAATATCTGGCGAATCCTTTTTGATAACCAGAATTCCACAATAAAAAAAAACAGACCGCAGCACAAAGTTTAGAAAGGAAACAAAAAAAAAGAGAGAGCAAACTCTTTCTTCGCTCTCTTTTTTTTCCCCCACTCTTTTCTATATATCACTATTTTTTTATTTTCAATAATGAATGTTTCACGTTTTTTCTCTGATTACATATCGCCACCCACACGGCATGATGACTACTACGACAACTACTACGATAGCAACGCACATATAACTACATTGTTCATCGTTATCATTAGCGTAGCAAGCATCATTGGCTTTCTACTCTTGTGCACCACTATATGGTGCGTTATTCGGAAGATACACCACCGGAGACGTGGACCCAAGCCCGTTTACGGCAACACCTGGATAGTCATGCCGCCTCCTAACCTTCCCTTTGGACAACCTCAGACCGCTGTAGCCGGACAGCCTTGGACCGCAGTAGCAGGACAGCCTGGGATTGCTCCAGTCGGCCAGCCATGGCCCGTTCCAGTCGGCCAGCCATGGACCGCTGTAGCTGGACAGCCTTGGGTCATTCCAACTGAACAACCTCGCACTATTGTGACTGGCCAGCCTCAGACCAGTCCAGCTGACCAACCAGAGATCACTCCAGCTGACCAGCCTCGGAGTACTCCAGCTGTCCAGCATGAGATCACTCTAGCAGACCAACCTCGGAGCACTGTGGTTACTCCATAGATATAGATAATATAACGAAACACTAAATATAACATGTTACTCCTCATCAGAACTATCTTCAATACGAAGCTTTTTAATAGACTGGGTAGCCGGCTCCTCCACACCAACACTTTCTCCTCTGACAGATGCCGCAACACTCTCCCCTCTGACAGACCCCGCAACACTCTCCAGTGCATGGGGAACACCGCGTTCGCCAGGTCCAAACTTGTTCAGCTGCGGAATATGTTTATTACACGCCGGACACGAGAGCTGACCCGCACTAGCCGACATCAGACGGTTAGCGCAATACGGGTGCACAGCCTCCATACACTCCATACAGACGATACCCAAAGTAGCCATTTCCTTACACAAAGAGCATAACCGAATATAGTCGGCGAATCCCACGTTGAAAAACGACTGCAACTCGATAATGGATCTATCGCCCAATACCACGTATCCGTTGTCAGAATCTGTAGCTAGCCACCCGTCTGCACAAAACTTGCGGATCAGAGATTCAGTCTCTGCCCTTGTCAGAGTACCAGCCACTGTGCCATTACGCTTAGTGGCTATACGCAGGGCATCGTGTAATGACAAGGAGTAGTTGCCCATTTTTTCAGTGAACACGCCCACCACCAGTGTCTTTAGTGTGACCAGCTCACTCGCCGAATACGGCGTGGCTCCAGTGGAAATAGCGTCGGCGTTGGTGTTTACCAATGCCCATTTGCGTGTGCCAGTGGTCTGGTCCATACAACTGCGCAGCTCTAACGAAAACGCTCCCATGCTGCTGTTTATCTGTTCTACCACTGGCTGGATTTCCTCCATTTCCTCTTCTTCGGTGTTATATGTGCGCTGTATTACTTGTCGAAACTCCGATTCGGTGAATACCTGGGCTGCCATGCACCACTGTACGAGCATCTGCTGCTCATGTTCTGTATCGTCCATAGCCATAGGCATGTCAAAAAAAATTAAATAGTGAAAGAATGGCGGTGATTAATTTCTTTTTCATCAGCCCCTCCTTGTATCTAGAGTATATCAGCCTCTTTATGATCTTTTTTTGATTGTGGGCTCTTGGTGGCTGATTATTTTATTTTTTTTGGACATTGCCATTAAAAAAATAGTGGCTTAATCTAATAGGAATAGTGGCGCGATAGTCTTTGTTTCTTTTTTGGGGTTTATAGAACAATCGTCTCTTTTTTTTTACAAAGGCTTGTTTTACTGCGGCTTATATACAAAGAGAAAACAAGGCAAGACCGATGGTCTATACAGAAACCAGAAAGAAGA
Organism: Coemansia sp. RSA 922; assembly: GCA_027577415.1. Lineage (NCBI taxonomy): Eukaryota > Fungi > Kickxellomycota > Kickxellomycetes > Kickxellales > Kickxellaceae > Coemansia > Coemansia sp. RSA 922. Next base: position 2,890 of record JANBQS010000059.1, on the reverse strand, counting down.
AAGAAAATAAGTGAAATCCTCCAACCTCATAAAAAGCCTAGGGCCCTTCATGTCCATCTCTCTTCCCTATTATTTTTTCTTGTCATTTCATTATTTTTTATCTCTTTCATTATGTATACTTTTCTTACTCTCTTCGCACTAGGCTCAAGTGTCTCAGCCGCGGCCATCGACATACACCCGGTAACATGGCACTCGTCGCATCAGCTAGCAAGACACAAGTACCCGTGCACGCTAGTTTGGGTGAGCGCTATCTGGCTAATAGTGGTCATAATCGCATTAACAATACGCTACGAGCGACAACAAAAGGAACAACAAGTAGTAGAATCTGAAGAAGAAAAGAAATTCCTTCCTATAGTCTAACATTATACACAAAATAAAGTCTAAGTACGTAAGTGTGTCGGCGAGTTCGTCATAGAAGTTGATGCGTAGGGCGGTGGTTGACTAGTCCTAGGTTGTGAGTATGGTGGTAGGTATTCGTCTGGTTTAGTGTCCACTGAGTATCTATGTTGCCGCAAGTGCGCGTGTGCAGGCTGTAGTGGTCCATTACTATCCTCCCACGTAGTGTTATTGCGACCTGTATTAAGCCGTGACTCTAGTTCCATCTGATCTCTCTGCATCATAGCTGCCTGAATACGTCGACGTCGTAACCATGCCCCCAAGCAAACAAGAAATACAATCACAACTATAAACGAAACGTACGCTGGACCGTTACTAATCATATTCTAGAGTATAAAATATATGATACAAGGAGGAGGAATAAAGAAAGAGTAGGGATAATGTAAAAATAAAAATGGAACGAAAAGTTTATGCCAAGCGTTGTCACACAATGCCGAATATTCTAAACACTCTTTGGTTTGATCGACTGAACCAAATCAACTAGAGTCAATCACGTGTAACCCTCGTGGGAAATAGGTTGTGACAATGCATCAAAACTGATAATGCCGCTTTAAGAAATGCCGCATTAGTATTCCCCCCCCTCTTTCCTTCATCTTTATTTCCCCCTCTATTTTTTTATTTTCCCCAAAATGAACCTGAACGAAGCGCTCCTCCCGACCTGTCAACTAACCGAGTACTACGATGTTCTCGGTTGTGGACCTCACTCGACCCATGACCAGATACACGCGGAGTACCGACACCTAGCACTACAGTTCCATCCAGACAAAAAGCAACCAACCAAAATCGACAACTGGAACCTTATTCGCGAAGCATACGAGGTACTAGGTGACCCACAGAGACGTGCGCAATACGATAGGTGGCGTGCATCTAGACTGCCAGTATCCTTTGAGCAGTGGCTAAAATCATCTCATGCTCACGCAGTGCATTGGAGTTTTGATTATCAGAAAAGAGCAATTGAAATGACTACTAGTGGCTGGAGATGTTCAGAGTCGCAAGTCCAGAGTAAAGATATATATGCGAAATTCCGCAACTATGAGATATGACATGTGTATTCTAATATATAATTATTTTCTAAGAAATCCAATAACTGACTCACTTTGTAATATCCATTATTATTACGAGAATTTTTAACGAATAATCACTCCCTTTTTTTACATTATCGAATTTATTATGTCTCTAACACTACAGCAAATAATCAAGGACCTCGACCAACAGCCATCGACACCGATGTCTGAGCCGGAGCTTCAAGCAGCCCTTAAACTAGTCAACACTGTACGCACGATCCGCGCAATGACAGGACAAGTAATAGACGCACGTGCGCGTATTGATGAGATTCTAGAGCAACAAATAGAATTAAAATAATAATAATAGAAACGTTATACAACTTTTTTACGTCTACCCTTCGATCTCGCTGATCTACGCGGCATATACTCCTCTTCCTCCTCCTCCTCTTGGGCATCTACGAATTCTTCTTCTTCCTCTTCGTCGTCAGATTCGTCAGTACTAGAGACATGAGCAGGATACTCGATACACGCCACACGGACAATACACAAATCAGATCCTTCTGCCGTAGTCTTTGGTTCTACAGACTCCAGCCTATTAACCAATATAGATTTAACCGGTTCACGTCCAACCAATTCGATATTAGATTTAAGCAAAGTAGCGCGCAACACAGATCTCGAGCCCCACTGCACGCGGGACCTACGACAATGTTTCTTTTTCTCAGCACCCACATCTGTAGAGGAATTATCGGTCAAATCAATGGACTTGCGTTTAACGTCGGCGATTTCTTCAGACTCTGACGGTGGCGTAATAGGTCGATTATCAACGAGACAGTCGTCAGAGCTATAATCCACGGACATGTTATCCTCAGTTTTCTTCCGCTCTCTCGCACGCGTCAACATAGCCGACGATGGAGACGGCGGTCGATCGCCCTCGCGTATTACAGTGAACCTCTCTATGCGACAAGCCATGTAGGTCGAATTCCTTCGAGTATTTAGTTTGGTGAGTCGGTCCAACTGCAAGTTACCCATTTTAGCCAATGGTTTCCCCGCCGTTTTAGCTCCCCTGTTAGCGCTCTGCGTAGCACGGAACCTACGACTCGTATCGGTATCGGGGTTAGCCAGACGACGAGACCTTAGCGACCGAAGACGCGCACGTACCGGGTCGTCATCACTATCAGTCGGGTTAGCAGCAGGCTCTTCCTCTTCTTCTTCTTCAAGACTGGGAGCTAACGGAGTGACAAACGCTGAGAGTCCTAGAGCCGTGGGACCAGAGAATAGACTAGTACCGTCGACCGACAATCTCAGAGACAGACGTGGCGATAGATGGTTAGTGGATTCAGTAGCAGTAGACTCATCCGCCACGAGCTCGTCAATAGGTTCGTCAACGGGTTTAGCAACTAGACGAGTCACTGCTGCGGCAATACCCGAGTCATCATCAGTATCGCTAACCATAGGCGGAGTAACTGCTAGTGGCTCAACCATAGTAGGAG
>JANBQS010000058.1:0-43359 GCA_027577415.1 Coemansia sp. RSA 922 | reverse complement strand
ATTCTCTCACTACTATGAAATTTCTGGATACTCTTTAGATATTTGGACATTTGCACAGATGTGCTTGACCCTCTATGTGCAAATACCTAAGATTTACCATGTTTGGAATCTCTGCTAAGCTTGACGAAATTGCTGGCCATGGGAACAAGTTTAATACAAAGCATGAATCAAAACTTAGAGACTCTGCTTGAGGAGCCATCTGAAACATATCCCTGTACAGTATTGCAACTAGTTTAAAGTCATGCTCATTGTTAGCCAATTTTAGACCTAGTGTAACATGCTTGGCCAGCAACAACCCATTCTTAACAAACACTTTATTATTACAAAGTGACATGGCTGTTTGTCCACAAATGTACAAGCTCAATCTTTCCAACTGCATGTGCCTGTTCATCAACATTTCACACCAATCTTCTGGCTTAGTACATCTATAGGAAAGATCATTAAGGGCAGGAAAGGGAAATACATTAGGAGCCACTATTGAGGGAAATAGTTCAGGCCAGCGACCCCTATAGTGTAATGATTTCAGATGTGGGAAGGATATTTCAACATCATCTTCATGATTGGCTATCAAATTGCTGAATTCATTTGTAGTTATTGAATTAACATTCAGGTGCTCTATTGTTAAGCAACTCTTTCTAGCCAATTCAATACACATGTCAACATTATATCCTCCACGAATTTCAAACCTTGTGAGATTTGTAACTACTGGTGGACTAGTCAATATAAAGCACTCATCATTAACACAATAGAAAACACCTGTCTTGGTAGCAAATAGTCCACTGATTAGGTCATTGTAATTGTTAAATATCTCTTTTGGATCTTGGTACCATTGTCATGTCTTGACTCGGCTCAGTCGTTCCCACAGTTCACTGGTTTGTTTGGCACTTTGGATATAGTGCGTGTTTGACCGGTTAACATCTTTCTTCTCTTCTTTAACCTTTCCAATATTTAATTTATTGACACTTAAGATTTTATAAGCTACGCTAGTTCACTCCGCTCTAAAATCTAATAGTAATGTGTGGATCTCATGGTAGAATAGTATTCCTCCTTATTGCTACTTTCTACTTGGCAGGACAGAGCATTGGGAAACAAGCAAAGAAGGAGCATATTAAATCTATTTACATTTTGAACACATGTCAAATCATCTGGTAAATGGGAGGGATCTCCTACAGATAGGTCTATAATAACTGATCTGACACAACTAAATGATATGTGATATAGACAGGCATTTCTCAACATCAAAAATGCTGTGCCATTAAGAATATACTCATAAGATATATCCAAGACCACAGTTTTCACATATTTGACAAAGTCGTACTCAATAACCTCATGTAGAAACAATCCTGCTGGGTTTCTGTATTTAGACATTGCATAATCACAGTTGCAATTGAAATACATTTGCTCACTTTGTAATTGTAGGGATATCCGCCTCAGTTTCTGACATAGTACATGCATCTTGGATAGGTGGGTACAAGCTCGTGATACCTTGCCTATTGGGCAGTCATTACCAGTGGCTATTGGCCTAGTATCATGTGAAAATATGCATGCAATAATGTGGTTAGGAAGTTCTAAAAGCACGCTGACTGGTTAGTGGAGGAGAAATTAATAAGATGAATAGGCTAGTAAAGTACAGTGAGAGAAAGAGAGAGGAGAAGTGTAGTTCTTGGTGGCTACTATTGCTGTGGGGTGTCAACTGCTCTCTTTTAGCAGACACTATTAAAAGAGAAAATGCGCTCAAAGGATTTTTTGAAAAAAAGAAAAGATTATCCTTTTTTAAAAAAGATCACCTGAGGCCTTTGTCCTTTTCTCCTTTTTAGCTAATTGTAGGATTTTTTTGCACTTTTTTTTAAGATATCCAATGGTAAGTTTTTTTTTATTTTGGTCTAGAGGAGCCATGGCAAGAGATAATAATTAGAGTGAAACTAATTATAATTGCAGTAATAGGGTCACGTGTAGTAAATGTGGGACAATCAATCCATCAGTCCGAGATAAGGAATGAGAAGAAAAAAAAGGTGGACCCTGACGCGGCGTTTCTTTTTCTTTATTATTTTATTATTTGCCTATTTTTCTTTTCTTTTTTACAGTAATGCTTTCGAAATCGGTTTCTCTTGCGCGACTAAGGACGCCTATTCAGCAGCGAGTGCAGTTACTGCACACAGGTAAATGAGCGCGAGGATTACAACCTTTTTTTTTTAGCAATGGAGTAAAGAAGCATCTGAACTAATCTTTCTTAAATTACTATTATAATAGCGCGTCCGTTGTTGTTCAAGGCGTCTAGTCCTCGTGCTCTGTTTGGCGATGAAGTGCCCAACCCAGCTAGTAAGTTAAAACTAATATTAGTACGAAACACGTAGAAATTGCGAATTTCGTACTCAACTACTTATATTTTTCTTTTTGTAGCTGTGCCTCAGCCGGCGCCCAACAGACTCAAGGGCTCGTATCACTGGATGAACGAGCGTGCTGTATCGATAATCTCTATTCCTCTGCTAGCGACGGCGTTTATCTACGGGTCAAACCCCATTAACGACATGCTGATGGGCATAGTTTTGCCAGTGCAGGTGTACATGTCGTTTGAGCAAGTTCTAACGGACTACTTCCACGCGAGACGCTGGCCTGTGATAAGCCGAGTGCTAAAGTACTCGCTAGTGACGCTAGCTGGGCTGGCGATGTTTGGAGCGTGGCGGATCAACACGACTGACGTTGGACTGACCAACTATTGCTCGCGCCTGTGGAACGCCAACAACAAGAAGAAAGAGAGCGACGAAAAGTAATAATAAAGCTAAAGTTTTTAATGAATGAATAAAGAAAAAGATAAAAAGAAGAGAGAAATAATGATTTAGAGAGAGTCATTTTGGAACAGCTGCGCTTGGTCCACAATGTCGTCGTTGTCATCGTCGTCGTGAGTCAGTGATGCAGAGACAGCAGACAATGAAGTGAGCGGAGACTCGATAGAAACAATGTCGGCCAGATCCGCCGTCGACATTTGCGCAGCTGGAAGCAGCGGCGGGCTCGGCTCAGGAGCGCCGATGATTGGCCCGCAGACCAGGGCGATGTTGCGAGTGATCTCAGCAGCGTCGACCTCGCGCAGGCGGCGGGTCTGGGCGTAGACGTGGCCGCACTCGTCGCACAGGCTGTGCATACTCTCGGGTCCGCGGCGGATGAGCGGAGTACGGTCGGGCGGGATCCCGCAGCTCATGCAGCGCCAGCGCGCGCAGAGCTCCTCGAGCGGGCGGCCCGAGAGCTGAGTGGGCGCGGCGCCGCCCATGGGAAAGTTGCGCCGCGCAGAAGCGTCGCGCAGGGCCTTCTCGAGGATCGACGGCCGGCCCCGCGGCAGCCCCGTCGGGTTGCGCAGCTTGTTGCGCGCCTGCTGCTGCGGCGTCTGGTGGGCGTGCGCGGCGGGCGTGGCAGGCGGCACGTAGGGCGATATGCCAGTATACCCGCTGAACCCATAGCCAAAGCGCGTTGTTGTCGCGCCAGTACCCAAGCCAGCCGAGGATGACGACGACGATGCCAGGGCAATGTCCAGGCTGCCCACGGCGCCGACGCTGCCGCTGGCCATGCGCCGCCCCAGCAGCTGCGACGACGACGACAGCAGGATTGACGACGACTGAATGTGGCTGCTCGGCTCGTCGGCGAGGCCCACAGACTGTGACGTCGTCGCTGCCGCTGGGTGGTGGAGGATGCCCGCGGCCGACAGCGACGAAATGTGCGGCGGCGGGGCTGGCGGGGCCATGGCTCCGGCGTCGTGGGCGGCTCGCGCATCGTACGCGTCGAGGAAGTGCGCGCCTTCGCCGGGCACGTCGACAAAGCTGCGCGTCTCGGGCGGCAGGTCGTCGGCAAACCAGCTCGGCAGCGCGATCATCGTGCGGTTCGTGCGGTGCGCCTCGCGGTCCGGTACCAGGTTGGATCCGCCCGACCGGGACGGGTCGACCCGCGAGCCGCGGCCGCCCACGCGACTGCCGCCTCCGCCCGGGCCGCCCTGCCTGCGCTTGCGGCGGACCTCGCGGTCGGCGTCCTTCTCCAGGCGCTCGACGTCGGCCGAGTGCAGGTGCGCGATGAGCGGCGCAAACGTCGACGCCGCCGCCTGCCGCCGCCGAGCCGACTCGGCCGTGACGGGCGCCAGCACCGCGCGCGCCAGCTCGCGGTCGTCGACGACGATGGGCCGGCGGCTGCGCTTCTTGTGCGCGAGCTGCGGGCGGTACGCGTAGCCGGCCAGCAGGAACGACTTTGCAAACGCGTAGAGCTGCTCGCGCGCCGCGTGCGCATAGGCCGTCTCGAACTCGCCGCCAAGCCCGCGCTCGGCGCACACCACGCGCGCCACGTGCTCGGGCGTGACTGCCTGGCCCTGCAGCGCCCCGCTGGCCCAGTCGCGCAGCGCCGACGCCCGCCACCGCTCCAGGCCCTTGCTGGCCGACGACGGCGACCGAGGCACCTGCTGCCCGTCGTCAGCCGACTCATCGTCAGTCGATGAGCCGTCCGACTCTGGCGACTCGCCCGGAAGCAGCGACTCGGTCGGCGGCGGAGGCGGCCGCAGGAGCGGGGCTACGTCCCACTCGAGCTGGTCGCGCAGCGCAATGTGGCCGATGATAATGTCGATGCGGATAACAACACGCAGCTCATCGTCCACCCACACCAGCTTTGGCGAGAGGTCTTTTGAAGAAGGATGATCATCCTCATCCACGTCATCCTCCTCCACATCCTCGCCTTCCTCTTCCTCTTCCAATGCCAGCAGCTCAGCGCTCTTCGTCGCAAGCTCGTCCAGAAGAGTCTGTCGAACAGATGCCGCCGATGCCGCCTCGACATTTCCGTACTGCCTAAAATCGTCCAACTGCTCTTCAATCGATTGTACGATGAGCGCCACAAACGTCTCTGCCGGCAGACCCAGATCAATGCACAGACCGTGAGCGAACCGTTGCGGCGGTACCAGCTCATTATTCAGATCCCAAGTAAACGTATCGCGCAGCCTATGCCCGTCAGCGTCCAAGTCAAGGCGGATCGGTACCAAAACTTCGGGTCTCTCCGCCTGGTGCCGCAGCTGCCGCTTAGAGAACCGCATCGTCGGAAGTTGTCCAGGCGCAGCCACGCGTCGCTGCCCAGGCATAACCAGCGTAACACCATTTTGTTGATTGGATGTTACTCCGTTGCCGTACCCGTTATATCCACGACCCCAGGGGTGTGGCTGCGCCAGCCAGTGCTTTTCGGCCTCGCGCTCACGCCGCATGTCCAGAGTCATTGCGATATTGTGCTGTCGCTGCTCTTCCAAAACTTTGCGGTACAACTCTTCGCGGCCCTGGTAAATAACCGTCTCCTTGGCCTTGAACGTGTTGGAGCGTGTAATCTGGTCGACTGACTTTTGCCACTCGCTTACTTGCGCTTGCTGCGCCTCGTCTAGTACCTCCGAGACCTTATCCGCCGCTAACACTGTGGGTGGTGGTGGAGGCTGCGGCGGGGCCATGTAAAAATTTACAGCCAACGATTGACTGTTACTAGACGCTTGGGCAAGAGGAGGAGGCTGTTGTGGCGGCGTATCCGTCGTCGCCGTAGTCACCGTCGGCTGCTGCTGCTGCTGCTTGTTTGGATGTTGGATGGTAGCAGTAGCAGCGCCCGACGCCAATGTCGACATTGCTAATGTCGATTGCTCCTGCTGGGTAGAAGACGACGACGGCGGCGGCGGCTGAGGTTGTGCTCCAGATGAAGTAACTACTGCTGCTGCTGCCTGCGACGGCGTGGGCTCACTCACGTTTCCCCCGGTGGTGTTGGTGCTACCATCCTTGCGAAAAAAATCGCTTGTCATGTTGTTAACCGCACTCGACGTACCAGCAGCAGCCGCCGTCTGAGATGTCTGAAGCGGTTGCTGCTGTGGTGTGGCAAACTGCGGCTGCAAAGTAGGCGCTGCCACTTGCTGCTGCTGAGGCTGTCCTCCAGGGGTAGTACCCATCGTCCGTGCCATAGCCAATTGCTGAGTGAACTGGTGATTGAGGATATTGATATTCGGCTGCAGCTGATTAAGCTGCGTCATAACCGCCGATCGCTGCTGTGGAGTCAACCCCGGCGACTGCAACGCTGCCTGATACTGCTGGAGCGTAAACTGTAACTGACGCGTCTGAGTGAACAAGTTAATAAGGCTCACTTGAACTTGACTCGGAAGTTGCTGAAAGTTTGGCAGGATCTGCGCGAGCGCCATTTGAGCCTGAAGCAAGTTTTGCTGCTGCTGTTGCTGTTGGTACTGCAACTGCTGCTGCTGCTGTTGCTGCTGTTGGTATTGCTGGAGCTGGGATTGCGACACTTGCTGCTGTTGCTGCTGCTGCTGATATTGTTGCTGCAGTAATAGTTGACGCTGAGCCGGCGTAAGCTGAGGATAGTTGGCCAATAACGCCGCCGCCGAATAATTGTTGCCACCCGACGATGCAAGCATTTGCTGCTGCTGCTGCTGCTGAAGTTGCAATTGCTGCTGAGGCGATAACATCATCGACTGCTGTTGTTGCGCAGGCTGAGGAGGAGGCGCAGGCGTCGATACTCCAACGCCGGGATGTTGCAGCTGAAGTTGCTGCTGAGGTGAAGCCAGCTCAGACAACAGAGCTTGAGCCGCCAGACCCGATGCCGACGACTCGGCTGCCGAAACAGAAACAGCCGAAATCGTACTAGTAGTCAGCACAGGCGCCCCACTAGACGGCACCGACGACACAGTCACCTGGGTACTATCCTCGGCGTCGCTCGACTGCTGTTTAGCCTCAATCGACGTAGTCTCAGGCTTGGTCGATACAGACCCACCACTACCATCGACAGCAGTAGCAGTAGCAGTAGTAGTCGCTGGCATCGGCGACTGAGCACTAGTCGGCTGGTGCTTGGTGCCCCCAGCGGCAGGCGACGTGATGCGCGGCGACTTGTTCTGAGCCGGCTGAGGTAAAATGCCCGGAGCCAGAGCTGGCGAGCTATTGACGCTCTTGCGCTTGATTCCTCGCTGCTGACTCTGCGACGGAGTCGGAGTACCACCGACACGGTTGCCAGCTACCGGAGTCATCGACTGCGGATGCCCGTTACTACCCAGCCCAGGCGTCTGAGACTGTGGCGGCGGCGACATGATCTGACTAGGCGGCCGAATAGCCCCTGATTGCGCGGCCATTTGCTGCTGTGGCTGATACATTTGCGCGCGCTGGTAGTTTTGCAACTGAAGCTGAGTCTGCGGCGACATCCCCTGCTGCAGTCCTGGACCGCTACCCATCGGAGGACGAGGACCGTTAACGCCAGGCGACGCGGCTGCCATTTGCTGAAACCGCTGCTGAGCTTGCTGCTGCTGCTGGACTTGCTGCTGGTGCTGGGCTTGCTGCTGCTGCTGTAGGGCCTGCTGCTGAGAGCTCTGGATAATAAGGACGATTAGATTGTTAACCGGCTGGAAGTTGGCTAGCTGACCCGATAACAGCACCTGGTTAAAAGCCTCGAGCGTAAAAGTGCCAAACATTTGCGGGTACTGCGCGCGGAGCTGGTTGTATATCAGTTGAATATGAGGCCCCGCAAGCATACCGACGAGTGCCATATGTTGCGTGTAATTGGCCGACACCGCAGCAGGGTTGCCGCCAGCACCAGCAGCCGCTGTAGGAGCAGCTGGGTTCGCGTAGGCTTGAGCGGTGTTTGCTGCCGTAGGACCACTAGGGCGCAGAACAGGTTGAAGCGCTTGCTGCTGCTGTTGCTGTTGCTGCGGTCCAGCGCCAATTGAATCGGACCCACTGGAAGAAACCATAGTCGGCGGCCGGCCCTGCTGGGCACCCATGTATCGACTCAGCAGATGGTTCTCGATCGCTTGCTGAAGAGTGGCAACCTCGTTAGCAGTACCAGCGGAACCCATTCGTGCTCGTGCTTGAGCCACCTGACGCTCAACTTCGGTAGCATACTCGGCCGGCATAGGAATGTTGGTACCCGAAAACATCCTCGGCTGCTGCTGCTGCTGTTGCTGCTGTTGCGGGAACTGTAGCTGAGGAGCGTTGTCGAGCGACTGCTGAGACATTTGCTGCTGCAATGCTGGCACGGCGGCGCTGCCAGGAGTGATATTCGGCGTATGAGTCTGCGATTGGTTGATCTGCTGAAGCTGCTGGAGCTGTTGCTGCTGAGTCAACGACGCGCCAGGCTGAGACATGGCGGCAGAGCCCTGAGCATTCGCCATACGAGCAGCGGCCATCATCTGCTGCTGCTGCTGCTGACTAGGCTGAGCGCTGGCATTGGGCATAAATGGCGAACCCTGAATCCCTGTAGTCGTATTAACGCCCGTCTGCTGTTGCTGCTGTGGCTGTTGCTGAAGCTGTTGCTGCTGCTGAAGCTGTTGCTGCTGCTGTAGTTGCTGCTGCTGCTGATAGTACGCCATAAGCAGACCTTGATTAAAGGGAACGTTGGTGTTGCTCGCCTGCAAGTGCTGAAGAATGCTCATCCGCTGAGCCGGCGGAAGGCTCATGATATTCGACAGGGCAATATGCTGCTGCTGCTGCTGATATTGTAGCTGTTGCTGCTGCTGCTGCTGGGCCAGATACGCGTTCTGCTGTTGCGGAGCCTGGTACATTTGCTGAGGAGACTGGAACATATTAGCAGCAGAGAATGCGGCGGCGTTGACATTCGGACCGGTCGACTGTCCAGGAGCCGGTTGTGAGTACAGCTGAGGCATCATCTGTTGCGGCTGGGAATGAGGGCCAACAGATTTAGCGCTAGGCGTAGGCGAGGCTGCGGCGGCGGGTGTTCCCACAGTACCATCGGCTTTAGGCTTGATACGACGAATGGAATCAGGCCCAGGCGACTCACCCAACACAGCACCCGCACCAGCAGAAGCAACTCCCTTTGCGCCGCCACCAACCATGCCGCTAGCCATAACAGACGCAGGACTAGTACCCGACGACAGATCAGGCAACGGCGTAGGCGACTTGATCTTGGGAGTAGCCGCCTTCTTAGCCCTAGCCTTTGTCGTCTTTGCCGGCGGAATCACTGGCTGTGGAAGCGCCGCTAGAGCTGCAATAGTAGCACCAGGGGTCTTTTTGGCCTTTGGAGCGCGCGGCTTCTTAGCCGACGGCGTAGGCGACTTGAGCTGAGAAGCCGTAGCCGCCGTGCTCGGCTGCGGAACCATAGTCTGAGCCGAAGGTAAGCCAATATGTGATGGGCGAGAGAGTGCCTCGAGGTCAGATGGAGCCAGCGTGGCCATCGGTGAGGCCATTCCAAACATGGCAGCCGAGTGCTGGTCCGCGCCGGGAGGAATAGAAAGTGACGATGCGACGACGCCCGAAGACGAGCCTACTCCTCCGGAAGCGCCAAACCCACCAAACAAGTCGTCCATCGATGGGTCGGCCTGCAACAACATCTTCCACGCGTCAGGGTCCATCGACGCGCCATTCATATCAAGACCAAAGGCCGCAGACAAGTCAATACCCGACGACGTAGCAGTCTGTCCCGCCGCAGAGGTAGAGCCAGCGGCACCGCTCGTGCCATTGCCAATGGCCGTCGCAGGAGCAGAACTAAAGGCATCCATATTAAAGAACATGTTTGCCGCATCGCCCATACCCCACATCTCATCCATGCCATGCTCGCCCGAACCGGCACCAGTGCTGGTACCGCCATTCATAAACATTGAGGCGGCCTGGCTAAAGTTGAACAAGTCATCGTTGTTGTTATTGCTACGGCCCGCTCCATTGACACCCTGGTTGTGGTGGTCATTGGGGCCGTTCGACGGGTCCATATTTGGCCAACTATAAAGACGATGTCTATCAAATAAAGAAAGTGTTAGCATAGTGCAAGCAAAAAAAAAAAAAGAAACCACGTGGTATACAACACGTTATTATTATTTTGTTTGTCTCAGGCCACTATTTTTGAGGAAATGAGATTGGTAATAAAGATTTAGTACCGACACTTTGGAAATGAGTGTCTACACAAACATACCTTTATTTATGAAGCCGCTATTATTTGAATCTGCGCGAGTGGCCGCGACCTAATCTGCTAGAATAATATAAAGACTTTTTTCCCCCCACCACTCTCAAAAAAAAACGACAATAACCAAAATCGTGTGCTGGTTTATGAAGAAATTTGCTAGTGCTGATTGCTCAAGAATACACAAGCAAGGGATAAAGAAACAAAAAAAGAAAAAGAGAAAAAAAAAGTAGCTCAAATTTGGAGCTGGTTACGGTTGGAAGAAAGAGAAAGAAAAAAGGATAGTAAAGCTGCTAAAGCAAAGGAGCACGACGCGTCTTTGCCACTCCCCCTCCCCCATTCCCTTTATGGCAATGGCTTTAAATCCAATCCAATCAGATGCGACTAAAAATCAACCCAGTATAGACTTGAAATTTTTTATTCATTATTTGTCGTGTATTTAATAACGTTGTTCTTGCCAGGTACTATCACGTCAGCCTCGCCGAGCTGAATACCGCCAATAGTCTCAGCGCCAGCATAGCTGCGATCCAGTGCTTGGTTGTGTAATTTACGAGCAAACTCGCGCACAGTAGTACCAGGCTTGACCAGCACACAGTCGCGGAAGGCAGGGCCCTGCTGAGGCGCGCCAAAAGTAGCCAAGCTCTTTACAGGGTAGACAGGAATATATCCCAAAGCATCGACTGCCCTTACAATAGCCTCTTGTACGCCGGTAGAACCGTACCGGAACAAGACCAAGTCGCGAATAGTTTCTAGCCGACGACGTGTCTTTTCATCCAAAGGCTTCAATGACGGCATTTCAGTCGAAAAGTCGTCAGAGCCAGACTCATAGTGAATAAACAACTGCTTGTGCATCTTTCGCAAAAAGCACTCACCCAGGGCCGACGTCAATACGATATTATCTAGACGTACGCCGTCTACAAGTAGGTTGTTCTTGGAAGTCGAGTGGTAGCGTTTCATAATAGCAGAGATGTTCTTGTCAGAGTCTGGCATGTCGATTTTATTCAGCGCAACGATAGTAGGGAAGCGTTCATCGAGAAAGGCGTGTACGAATTGACGCAGTTCAGTTTTAGCCTCCCAGCGACTAAACTCATTGACAAGATCGCGGGGTAACCGGTCCAGGGCCCTTTGCACGATTTCGCGTGGAGTTCCATAGCCCGCTAATTGGGCATGCAGGGTCTCCACAGGCGTAGCTTTGACTGCCACATGTCGGCGCACAACGCCAGACCATTTCTTATCGAGGTTACCCCATATCCACGCCTCCACTTCCTGACGCAGCCACTGAATGTCGTCAATAGGGTCGTAGCCACGTGTCTCCCGCCCACTCGCATCTGTAGTCCCCGACGCATCGACGACGTGGATAAGAACGTCGGCATGACGTAGGTCGTCAAGAAACTGGTTGCCCAGACCCTTGCCCTCCGACGCGCCAGGTACTAGACCGGCTACGTCTAAAAGCCGCACTGGCACGTACCGCCGCCCGCCACTGCACCACCCGTGGCGAGGCTTGCAGCGCTCAGATACGCCTAGCTTTTCGCAAGGACACAGTACCGGGTAGTAGGCGATACCCTCGTTGGGTTCGATTGTCGTAAATGGAAAGTTTCCTACCTTGGCACTAGCATCAGTAACGGCATTAAGGAAGGACGACTTGCCAGCTGAGGGCTTTCCAACACAGGCAATAACAAAGCTAGAAGCCATTATATAAAAGCGATTGAAATATATATATTTGAAAATATAAAAAGCAAGACACCAACTTTTTTTTCATTCCTCATTTAAAAAAACGGTCTGCTAAAAAGCTTTTGCGGACCAATCACGTGCCTACTGAATCTTTAGTTTTGAGTCATCGTTTGCGATTTCCTTTGTTTTGCCCTGGTGGAACTTGAGCAAAAGCAGGTCTCCGATTTCGCTAATCTGCTCCAGCGCATAGTCCAAGTCCTCGCGAGTATGCGAGGCCGAGATACAGAAGCGCACACGACCAGTGATGATAGGCGTAGCAGGGTACGACACAACGACGACAGCAATGTTACGACGCAAGCACTCGCGCGAAAAGGCAGGAATCTTCGCCGGACTAAACAACAACAAGGGGATAACAGGCGATCCAGGATGACCCATAGTCATGAAACCCATATCAGCCAGACGACGAGCAAAGTAACGAGAGTTGATAGCCAGCTGGTCCAGACGCTGCTGGCCCTCGAGTGCGTGCTCACGGTCCTCGCCCATGATCATACGCATGGAACTGCTCACCTGCGCCAAAACCGGCACACTCATAGCCTCAGCATAGACAGCTGAATGCGAGTGCAAGCGCAAGTAGTCGATAAGAGCCTTGGATCCAGCAATGTACCCGCCAGCAGCGCCAAAGCTCTTTGTAAAAGTACCCATAAGCACATCGACCTCACGAGGATCGACCCCGAAATGGTCGCAGATACCACGGCCACGGGGTCCCAAGGCGCCGATAGAATGAGCCTCATCGACAAACAGGTAGAACCCATAGCGACGACGCAGCTCGAGGATCTCGGGCAGACGGCAGAACTCGCCCTCCATCGAGTAGAGGCCCTCGACGACGACCAAGATCTTCTTCCACGGACGGTGAGTACGAGGCTGGCCCTGCGAGATACTGCGTCTAAGTACTTTCTCCAAGTCTGGAGTATAGTTATGCTTGAACACTCGGATAGTCGCCCCCGATAGCCTAGCACCAGATACCAGCGAGCTGTGGTTCAGCTCATCAGAGATGATAAGGCACCCGCGGCTCACCATAGCGGGGATATTGAGCGCATTAGTAGCATACCCCATCGACACAATAAGAGCCGCCTCGCTGCCGACAAAGCGAGCGACCATGTCCTCAGTCTCAGTCAGCAGCACTGAGCGTCCAGCCTCGGCACGCGTCGACCCCTGAGTCAGCCCATGCTCATGCAGAGCGGCCTCGACCTTATCGGCACAAGGGCCCTCGCTCTGAGCAAAACCCAGGTAATTGTACGAAGCCAAGTTGAGAACATTGCGCACGCGACCAGTAAACTCGAACGTATTATTAAAGTCATGCGAGACGCGGTCCAACAGATTAACGTGCCCACCAGCAACTCCCGTAATAGGACGGTTAAAGCAGTCACGAATACGACCATAGAGACGACGCGTCCACAGGCTTTCAAAGTCAGATACCATGGGCGCCAGTCCGTTCTGCACACGCAGCTGAACGTAGTTCGCTGGGTAGAATAGCTTGCCGAAAAAGTCACGCAAGTGAGCAAACACTATCAGCATTAGAAAGCTCAGATACGTAGTTACGAGAATCAATGACGGCACGGCCTCCAGCTCAGACACGGTCTTCT
The DNA here is from genome assembly GCA_027577415.1 of Coemansia sp. RSA 922. Classification (NCBI taxonomy): domain Eukaryota; kingdom Fungi; phylum Kickxellomycota; class Kickxellomycetes; order Kickxellales; family Kickxellaceae; genus Coemansia; species Coemansia sp. RSA 922. The sequence continues at coordinate 30,148 of JANBQS010000058.1, read as the reverse complement.
CTTGCTTGACCTCGGGCGCCGGCGACACTGAGCTCGCCTTCTTGCTCGAAGCCAGTCCCTCGTCCTGCAATAAAGAGCCGCTGTTCGATGGCGCCAGCTTGAATGGATTTCCAACTACTAGACCATCTTCGTCACGTACTTGCTCAATAAACTCAGTGCTCTTGTATGCCTGAGTAGCACGCTGACCCTTGCCCATGGTTGATTAAAGCAAATAAGAAGAGAGAAGAAAAATAATTAGGCGAAAGCGGTTAAGGGAGGGAATAATAGGTAATAACAGGATTTACAAAAAATAAAATAAAAGATAGTATAGATTTAGAATTTGGAGTTTGTGATGGTGTTTAAAAAAAGTGGAAACATTCAATAGAGTGAAAGAAAAAAGTTTGTGGTTGTTGGGGGAAGAAAAGAGTCCTTTATAAGCTCTTTGTGGCACCTTTTTTTCGTTTCTCTGATGCGGGCCTAGACTTGCCCCCATGCGCCAATGGCGATCTAGAAACTCGGAAAACAAAAGAGGTGCTCTTTTTTTCCGCACAGCGAGGGACGATGGCAACAATGAATTACTAATTGTGTTTACGCTGTTTGTCGCACACACACACAACACTCTGAACTAAACACAATGGACTATTTTTTATTACTGTTTCCGGCCAACGCAAGCCTACTGCCACTATTTCGTCGGACAAAATAAAATATAGGGGTCTACTAAACACTTGAAAATAAAAGATAAAAGCAACACTTCTTCGCTCATGCAGGGATCGCCTCCCCTCCTCCCCCACATCAGGCCACATGTAAAACAAGGCCTTAGTTGCGCCAAGCATTAAGCATGATCTGCTGCACGCACAGAAGCGCCTCATAGCGCACATCAGGACACTCACTAGTAGTCATCAGCGCCATGACGCGCGCCTTGGCGCCAATGCGCGCTAGCAACCGCTTTCCGTCGGGATTGAAGCGCACATACTGCGACAGGTCGTGGCACGCCACAGCCAGCGCAGTCTCGCTCGCCGTTGGCTCAGTCAACAGATCAGCCAGCTGCCGCACCACACGGTGGTCATTCTCGTCCATACGGCGAATATGGAGCTTCCAGAATTGCTCGGACCGGTGGGCTGGGCTCCACGCGAGCTTACCCGACGCCAGCTCATTCAGGTACTCGTCCCACGTCGTCATGACCCCCGTGTGCTCGGCCAACTCCTCCGCCAGCTGCTTCAAATCCGACCGCAGGTCTTCGTCCTTGAAACTGCGCCCCGCACCCAATGTCGCCAAGCACGCGGGCACGCGTGCTACCAGCATGGCGGGCACGTTGGCCGAAGCAGCCAGGCGCAGGAGGTTGGCCCATAACGCAACGACGATACGCACGACTTTTTCTTTCACCGCCGACCGGGCTATCTCGGCCGTAATAGCAATGACGTCCAGTCGCCGGTCCAGCGCCGCCGCAATCGGCCGCTCGAAGCTCAGCAGCCACAGGCAGAAGACCACCTCGTACTGCGTCTGCGGCACCGCCACCACGCCCCGCGTCCGAGGCGCAGCAGGCCCTGAAGCCTGCATGAGCGACTGCTGCGTACGCCGCAAGACGTCGATCAATTGCGCCAGACAGGCAGAAGACTCGTCGCCAAAAAGCACCGTGCGAGCACGACGCGCCCGCAGCGCCGACTGCATTACTTGCACGGCGACGTCGACGACGCTGGTCAGCTCGCTGCGCATACACCGCTCCAAGTACCCGAACAGCCGCGCGTAAGGAAAGCCTTTCTGCTCGGCCTCAGCCGCGCTGCTGCTGCCGGAGATAGCGCCGACCAAAATCTTGCTCGCCTTGAGTCCCAAGTAATCGTCTTTCTTCTCCAGGCACCGGAACATGACACGCTGCAGCTGCTCCCCACACCCGCCACCCTCGACTATATCGTCTAGTTGCACAAGCAGGTATTGAAGCGCATCGACGCTAGATAGCTTCTCTGTCAGTCGCACTAAAAGACCCATGTACTGAGCCAAGTCCTTCCCTCCCCTGGCCGCCTGCGCTGCTGCCTGCTGGTATTCCTTTAGCTCGTGCAAGTCGTTGCTGCTTATCAGTCCTGCCCGAGAGTATCCCTCCCATGGAATTGGCTTTACCCGTACCTTGTCTGTAAACTCGTCAAAGAACTGGTTATTCACCATCGCCGCTGGCACATCTGGAACCGTCATTCTTCTGAAAAGTTGTAGATTGAAATTGAAATGCAATATATAAAATAAGATAAAAGAAGAAAACGAAGGCAGACTATGCCACTACGCCATTTGATGACGCTGGGTCTCATGAACGGGTGATTTGAAAGCAGATCTTGTTACTTGATCAGCCGACCACGTGACTGAAGGTCATCATATATTGGGTTAGAAGAAACTATGCAAATTAGTAAATAAATAAAAAGCCACTACTTGTGGTGATACATTAAAGCAATTCTCATCTCCAGCACAATATGTGGTTTATTACTATGACTGGTGAAAATTATCAGAGATTTGATGCTTCTGAGCGACATTACCCTTCAATGCATCAAACAAACTTTCATAATGACATCCAGCTTTACACATATTATAAATGTCTTTGGATCCAAAGAACAAAATAACGTTCTTGTTGTTACCAAGTCCATCTACCTTGCTACTATTTATGTCCAACAATTCGTTGTCGCTTAGAACACAATAGACCTCCTCGCCATAGTCTCTTCCTGGTCCAAGCCCTTGTCTCAGAAAACCAGCCAGTGTTGCTACACGCTTTCCATCAAAATACTCGCGGCGTCCCTCATAGCATACCTCTGGATAACGGAAACCCTTGCGGTGAGTAAATGCATAAACAAATCTATTCATTGTGTGGAGTGAAGAACTTGAGCAAAAGTAAATGGTGTGGTGGATGATGAGAGAGAGAAGAAAAAAAGGACTAGAATAGCTTTCTTTTTATACCTGGCACTGGCTTCCATTCTAGTTTTTTTTTAAAGCTATGCGACAAAAATTCTGTATGTCATCCTCAAGCTTAAAACAAAAATGGCAACGCTCTTAGCTCAAAAGAACATTCAATAGCACAAAGACGACAAACATACGTCATTCCTTTTAAAACAAAGATGCCAAAAAGGAATGTATTTTATAAAAACGACTACTTACGTCATTTCTTTTTGAAAAGGTGGTTGCAAAGGATCACTCTTGCTTGTTTCCAATTGGTTGACATGGCTCAAAAGGTAAGGAGAGACTGCAAATATGTATTTGTTCTTTTAAACAGCTTTTGCAAAGACATGTATAATGGGAGCGGTTAGAATTTGGAGGAGCAGCAGCAAGCCTAGAGTACCAGGCAACGTTCTGATTATCAGAGTATTTTAGTTACTGTTTTAATTTTTACCCGCTCAGCATTAGGCTGGAGATCGAGGGATTTCTTCTCTGGTTTTTAAAATATATTATTCAACATTTTAAAAACTACACCCGTAACACGCGGAGTGCACAAGGCCTAGCTACACCCAACGTGCGCTGGCTGGAGACGCTCCTCCCAGTGAGAAGTAAGTTTCAGGCTTTCATCTATTCTAAAGAAATGCTTCTACCGACTTAACTAATCTTTGCTGGCGCTCTTCTGGCCAACTTTCGTTATAGAAAAGCACTGGTTTACTTTGGGCTATGGATATCTTTAAAGCCAATTCATCATGCAAACTTGCAGCACCCATCACACGTTCAACAGATCTATAAGTATCTTCCGTTCCAATGAACAACATAACGTTTGAGGTATCGGTAAGCTTTTTTACCCTCTCATCGTCCAATGCCAACAGCTGGTTGTCATAATAGATACAATATATATTATCAATTCCTGGTGCAATTATATCTCTCAGGCGATTAGCTATAGTTGGAAGCCTCTCTGAGAACAGCTCACTGCGTACGTTAAACTCTAATCCATTAGAATGAGGAGTAATTGCATACACCGTGCCTGACATTGCGTGGAGTGAAAACTGAGCTAATAAATGAGTGTGAAGAGTAGCAAAATGGTAGAGTGGATGAAGAGAAAAAAAGGAAATAAGGAGAAAGAAGTGCCAATAACGGCTTGCTTTTTATACCTGTTCACTGTCGGAGGATGCATTTGTTTTTTCAGTATGCCTCAAGAAAAGCTACACTGATGAATGCTCAACCAAAAAGCAATCCGCATTTTTCTTCAATAATGAGACAAAAATAGCGACTTTCTTAGTCCAAAAGTGGTGCAATACAAGTGAGACTGCAAAAACGCGTCATCACGTTGAATTATTTGCAGAAAACACCCTCCCCATCCTGTTGAAATGTTGGCTGAAACACGTCGTCATTCCCTTTGAAAATATCGGTTGCAAAGAAAGCGCACTATAAAAGTGACTGCAAAAAATGCGTCATTTCCTTGAATTATTGGCAGCAAAAAGAGTGTTGGGTGAGAGCAGCAATAATTGGGGGAAGAGCAGCAAAGACACTTGAGCGTCATAATGACGTATCCTGCTGGTAAAAATCGGTATCCTTTTAGTACTTTGGTTGATTTGATTGGCGCAGTACGCTTCTTCCATGCTCCCCAAGGCAGGTGAAGAGTAATGAATATATGTATTGTTAAAGGTTAAAATTGCAATTTGTTTCTGGATGCTAAATGTGGCATGTTGCAGCCAAGAAGCTGTCACTGTAGGTGAACTCATTTATATGCGTATGGTCATGTCATTAAAGAGAAAATAGACTGTGAGCAAAGGTGGCCATGCACTGTTACAACCCCAAGAAAACATACTCTCACTAATCACCGTACGTGGTAAACTCAAACCACTAGTAAAATATAACACCTCCCTCCCTCATTCTAGCAATAGCATCCTGATATTCAGTAAAAAGAAACTGGCCTGTACCATCCATCCACTTTTTTGCACTGGTTACAAACTGCTCCTTAGGTCCAAAGTACAACATAATGTTCTTGTCACTGGTAAAATTAGCTTTGCTTAACTCCAATAAATTATCACGTTCCATGATGCAATAGACATCATTGTTGACCTCGATGCCTTTTACTCTTATGTCATTCCTTGTTTTGCTGGCTATAGCTTCAAGCCCTTTGTTAGTAAATGGAATGTCATCAAGGTGCAAAAGTGCGCCCTTGATGTGAACATATACGAAAATGTAGCCTGGCATTATGAGAGGTAAAGTGCTAGTAAATAAATAAATATGATTGACAAGTAGAACAGTGGTGAGAGAGAGAGAGACGGGAAAAAAAAAGAAAGGCCAGTTGGGCTTGCTCTTTTCTAGTTGCTTGCAGTCAGTGGACATGGCCGCCTTCATCCTATGCACTTGAGAAGCAATCATAAAGTCTCACCTTTAAAGCTCCTACGGGAAAGAAAGCATTGGTGAGCTGTGTAGAGCATTGTTTGCTTTGAGTAAAGCCAAACGTGGTAGTGGGAGACTGCAAACATGCATTATTCTTTAAGCAGATGTGGCAAAGAGAACGGTATCAGAAAGCTGTGTACTTTTCCGTTTCCTATTAGAAAAATGATTCAAAAAGAAAGGAGAGACTACAAAGGCGTTTCTGGTGCAACAAGTGAGTACAGCAAGGCTTTAAAGCACCAAGAGCTGTGAGAGACATTATTGAAAAACAACTTGGGACATCTTAATACATTAGTAAAGATCAACTTGGCGCTCAAGCACTGCAAAACAGTATTTTTTTGGCCAATCGTGTTTCTATACGCTTTTTGTGTAAACACTGCATAGAATGATGGCCTTCTTTAGTGTAACGGAATTAGGTCAAGCACATATGGTAGCCTACTTTTACTACAACCGAACGAGTTGACAGTTGTGTTGCTCAAGTATTTATTTAAATATGTGTATATTGTCACAAGTAGAAAAGCTATTGATACTAGTTATTAAATGTAGCGAGTAATCACTAAATGTATGTCACTACAAGAAAGCACAAGGGTATGTGTATCTCCATGACCTACATGGAGTATTGCATGCTATATAAGCAAGTGACAATTTGCAGAATAGTAATGCAGGTGTAGTTAAATCATAAGAACTCCTATTTCCAACCATGGAGCGTGGTAAGTACATAACAGGTATAAAGGCAACCGACAAAAGAATCCCTTGCTAGCTCCTATTCGGACTCACGACAGGCAAGGAAGTAAATGCCAAAGAAGAAGCTTACGATTCAAAAACCGAATTCAGGTTTTTGAGACCATGTTCGGCTACATGTGCCTTGAGCTTCTCCATGTCTTTTCTATTGTCCTCCCTATCTTTCTCTTGTTGCAGAGCCGTGGCAATATGATACTTTATCCTATCATACGCTTTTGCGGCTCCGCCCATCATATCACAAGCCGCCGTAAAGTCCTCCCTGGCTCCAAAGAACAAAATAGTATCCCTATCTTCAGAAAATTCACTCACGCTTAGATCTACTAACAAAGCATCCGGCTTGACACAATATACCACATTAGCGGAAACCTCACTAATATGGCTACTTAGGCGCTCAGCTAGTTTTTCAGGTGTATCACCGTTAACCTTCCTATAGCCCATTATCTGAAAATCATTATTCTTCAAATAAAATGCGTAAACACGGCCTGGCATTGTGTGGATTAAAAGTAAATATGTTTGAATAAGTGGAAAAAAAGTGGTGAAAAAAGGAAATATGAAGAAAGAAGTGCCAAAAAAACAGCTTGCTTTTTATACCTGTTCACTGTCAGGCAATGCCACTGTTTCTCAGCACAATTCAAGAGAAAATACACACTGAGGAATGCTCAGCCAAAAGAGCAATCCGCATTTTTCTTCAATCATGAGACAAAAATAGCGACTTTCTTAGTCCAAAAGTGGTGCAATACAAGCGAGACTGCAAAAAACGCGTCATCCCATTGAAATGCTTGCTGAAACACGTCGTCATTTCCTTTAAAAAAATATCGGTTGCAAAGAAAGAGCACTATAAAAGTGACTGCAAATATACGCCATCTCCTTGAATTATTGGCAGCAAAAAGAGCGTCAGATGAGAGTAGCAATAATTGAGGAAGAGCAGCAGAGGGACTAGAGCGCCATAATGACGTATCCTGCTAGTAAAAATTGGTACCTTTTCAGTACTTTGACATAATTGGCGAGGTGCGCTTTTTATCACAATATTCCAGACCTATTTGAGGTTAACTCTGCCTGTCTTTTGAAACCTGTCCTTTACCGCATGTTCTTCTTTTTTACAATTCATATACAAAGGTGAGAGGTCTGTGATACATCTTTTGCTAGGTAATCACCGGTCTTACCTCATTTGGACAAATCAAATCTTTTTTTGGGTATATTACCCGGTCTGGAAAATCGATCAGACCCAGCCAATGAGACTGGGTATCCCTAAATTGCGTGCGGGGGGTGGGGAAGGGACCTGTCACAGAACGCGGAGGGCGCACATGGGCTGGACTGGTGGGAAATAGGGCCACTTCTTTTTCACAAAATAAAGGGTGGTACTTTTTCCAAGTCACAGTACTGCTTATCTAGAGTAGCAAAACTGTGACTCGGAGAACTCTTCATCACTGTTATCCTTTTTTTGTTAACTTGCATTATTTTTTCTTCTCTCTCTTTCTTTGGACGGTTGTTGTATACAAGAAAGGTAAGCAAAAACTCGATAGCATAGGGAAAAAAGGGTGGGGCGCCTAAAAGGAGTCCTTTCTTGCTCTTAGTGGGATAAGCCAAGAAAGGAAAGGCGTCATTTGTACGCTCTTTTTGTGAAAGCTTGGCTAAAGAGGGAGAGAGCGGCAGAAGAGCTATCATCTGGGCTTGTTACCAACGGGGAAAAAAAAGTTGCCCCTACTTTTTTTTCAGTTTTTTATTTATTTATTTTCTCGCACTAAATTCGCTTGTATTCTAATTATATAGCAACCACGCGTTTTTTTCTTTCAATTACTACAGCCTTTCGCAAAAATAAAAAAGGTTGGAGAGGAGGATTAGTATAAATGTCGTCGTCTTACCAACACCCAGCGTCAAATAGCGGTAATTTAAGCAAAGGCGACTCTGGTATACGGCAGCAGAGACAGCAGCAAATACACACGCCAGCGAGCATGACTCTGGCGCCCTCCAACACGAACAGCAACAAGGCGTTAACAGCAGCAGCAACCATGTCTCCGCTTCACATTGGGTTGGTGGAGGGGTTGACCGAGCAGCAGACGGCCGAAATGGTAGAGCTACTGACGCCCTTTCTCTCGCCAGCGTCGACGCCAGCACTCAACTCACACATGCTCAGACGTCCCGACGAGGCTCGAGCCTTCAGTCCTTTGACATCGCCCGCGCTTATTCCACACGCAGCCATGAATAGCGGGCCATTCTCGCCGACTTTGTTTGGCGGTGGCAGCGCGGCAGAGCAGTACCGAGCTCAGCAGCAGCAGATGGCGTACCAGCAGCAGCAGTCGTCGACTGACTTTGTGTCGATGCCGCCGCCGTCGCCGTCGATTACGGCCGAGCATATTATGCGGCGACAGCAGCAGCAGCAGCAAATGATGATGCAACAGCATTCGCCGTCGTTCCCATCGGTCTCTGCTGCTACGCTGTCGCCGTACTTGCCTGCCGGCATGGGCGGCGGGGGAGGGATTGGCAGGCGGAGGGGAAGCACTTCGACTGGTACTGCCAGTGGGCCAGTAGTAGCTCAGGCGAGCAGCTCTCATTCGCTGGGGTCGTCACAGTACCATCCTTATCGCGGCTCAGCGCAGCAACAACAGCGCCAGCCCAACGGTGGATCTATTATGCGGTCGCCCTTGCCCAACTCGCACCAAGCGAATCAGAACCAGCTGGTATACACGCCCAGTCTGTTGTCGCGAGGAGCAGGGGCAGCCGACGCCGACGATTTCTTCCTCGACTCGCTGCCAACCAGCGCCACGTCGCCTAGGATCGCAGGCGGGCAGACGCAGCAGGCGCGCAATCGCACATTGCATCAGCTCAATGCGTCGCCAAGCTTTGCCAGCTCCATATTCGGCAACGGGTCTGTGCCACCGGCTCCGCAGAGATCAGTGTCGCTCAACTCGGCAGCACTGGCAATGCTCAGCAGCAATGGCATGGAAGCGATGCAGACCGACGATGATCCGATGATTACTGCCGAGCAGTTCAATAGCTGGATCGAGGACAGCAGCCGGCCGCCAGCCACTGCGCCCATTGCGCTGAGGGACCAGCAGCAGTCGGCTACGCCCGCGTCGCTTATGAACCTGCCGCTGTCGGCCCATCATCTCCCGCACAGCGTCAATGGCGAGATCGTCTCGTCGGAGGGCAGCAGCCAGTCGCCTGCTACGGCTTCGGCTATAGTGTCGGCCTTTGGTCGGCAGCAAATAGGCACTGCGGGGCCTTCGCCTGCTGCGGGGCCTATGAATCCCATCGGCGCAATGTCAGCGTCGTTGTTGCAGTTTGTCACGCAGTCGGCGCCTATGACCGAGTTTGTGCATCCGCCACTGCCGCCGCCCCTGCACATCGGCCCCTCAGAGTCGGTGCTTGGCGGGCGTCGCAGCGCATCAGCCGAGGATAATGGCGCTCAGCCAGCGCCCGAAAGCAATGGCAGGCGTACTAGGCGCAAGTCGGTCACGGCCGGCGCCAAGCCGGTTGCTGCCGCTAAGAACCCTAGGGCTAAGCGCGAATCTGGTACGTTGTCGTCTGCAGCGGGGAGACGGAGGTCTCGCACATCGCTTCTGTCGCCACGGCAGACGCCGCTAGTGCCTTCGACTCTGAAAAATGTCTCGTCGCCAGGGTTCTCTCCCCACTCTATGGCATCGCCTGGACTCGCTCCGCTAACACCCGCTACATTAGCACCGCGTCGTATAGCGTCGTCGCAAGCAACGCCCAATATGGGGCCTATGACCAGCGGGTCGGTGACTCCACAAATGCGACCACGCGCCGTCATCGCTGCCACCTCCACCACCAACATTGTCGGACTCGAGGCCGATGTTGTTACTAGGCTGGCGACGAAGAGTAACTATCAGAATATCATGGAGGGGAATTCAGAGTTTCTGGGTCTAAAGTACAAGACAGAGTTTAAATCGGGATTGGAGCGTCGACGCACTAACCACAAGCAGGCTGAGCAGAAGCGGAGGGATTCGTTAAAGACTTGTTTTCAGGCGTTGAAGAATCGTTTGCCTGATTTGGATCCAAAGCTTGTTAGCAAGATATACTTGCTTAATCGCGCTAATGCCTTTATTGACTCGTTAACTAGGATGAACGACTTGTTGGTCGCTGCTGCTACTGAACAAGGTATCGATGTCGCTGCTATTGCTGCTCAGGCTCAAGCCGCTGATCCAGGTGCCAGCTATGACGACGAAGACGATATGTCTAATGACGACGACGAAGATAATGATATGGATGTTACAAAGTAAATCAGAGGAGAAAAAATATATATAATTTTTTTCTTTCCTTCTTTCCCTTTTGATAAATTCTTTTTAAATTTTTTCTTTTCTTTCTTCTGTGTACATTTTTTATTTTTATTTTATAAAACGTCCCAATCAAAATGCCAGACATTCCCGACGAAAAGCCAGCTGCACGCGGTCGTGGTACTCCTGCTCGTGGTCGCGGTCGTGGACGTGGTGCAGCAGCAGCAGCAACTCCACCGATAGCTGGTGCATTACCAAGCGGACGCCTAAGCTCAATTCGCAATCAGCCAGCGACAATTACTCCAGGAGCAGCAACTCCTGTCGCCAGTGGCAGTACGGCACCAAAGATGAGGTTTACGCCTACGATCCCTGTTCGCCGCAACAAAAAGGAGCCCTCAGCTTTATTAGCAGATAAAAAGCCTGAAGTAAAGCGAGAGTTCACTCCTAAATTCGAGCGTGGCAGAGGCCGAGGAGGAATGCGCGGTGGACGCGGTGGACACCATGACCTCGTACAGGCCGTAGCTGGTCCTTTTGCTCAGGGTCCAGCATCCTTGGGTAATAATGCTGCGCGTCGCACTATGGGCAGTGTTTTCATAGGTGGAAGTAGCAGCAGTAGTGGTATTGGCGGTAGTGGTGGTGGTATTATTGGTAGTGGTGGCAGAGTAATGAAGCCTGGAACTGCTTTGCCTGGAATCAGTGGTGGCGATGCTGGTAGTGCATTCGTTGACGATAAGAATATGGACGTTGATGGCTCCTACGCTGATAACGCGCCCCTTGTTTCGGTTACTGACCACAATGAGGCTTTGGCTATTGACGAGCTTGCTGTTCAGACCGAGGAAATGGCTATTGCCGCTGCTGAATCCATGAACCTACTCAATTTAGATACTACAGTAGGCGAGCTCTTTACGCGAACCACTACAGCAGATGGTTACGATGAGGAGCGACTAGTAGTGTTCCAACTACCCGGTATTCCCGAGTTTGCACTCAGCGAATCGACTATCGAAGCCCGACGGGCGCAGCAGCAGGAGCAGCGGCAGGAGCAAAGGCAGCAAAAATTACAAGCCTCTATCGACGTTGATGTCAAGCCCAACATATCCGAGCTCGACGCGGCAGCAGAGTTGGTGGCGATGGCGGGTGACGTAAAGCCAGATCTGACAACTCTCGCTATTGAAGACGAGGACAAAGTGGAGGACAATACCGAGGAAGCTAACAATGAAGAAGACATTGTTGAGGGTCGTATTGGAACATTGGTTGTACTCAAATCGGGAGCTGTCAAGATAAAAATTGGCGATATCTTGATGGATGTTTCGCGTGGTGCCGATTGCCAGTTCTTCCGCGGATTGATGGCTCTGGATGGAGAACAGGGAGAAAACAACCATACGGCTTTCCTTCTAGGTAATGTCGATGCTGTGGCAATGTGCACGCCAGACCTTGAAAGTATCTTGTGATATATTTAAATATATACATGGGTCTCCCCCTCCCCACTCCAATTTTAGCTCTGTGCTAATTAAAGCTTCATTGTTCACGATACAACTATTGTTCCTTATTTCTCTCTCTTGAGGTTTTGCGGGGGGTGAGTGTACAAGAAAGACCGAGGTAAAATCCTTTTCTTTTTTTCGTGATAGTGAAAAAAATTTGGGGGATCTGCAGCTTCTATTTTTGTCTCTAGAGTGACGATGGGCTGTGCAAGCACGCACAGGATAGATGTGACAGAGAGGGATGAAAAAAAAGAGAGCACAGTGATTTTTCTTTCTCTTCTTTTCTCTTTTCAGTGTTTTCTTATTTTCTTGCTTTCTATTACCGCTCATCCTACTCTTATACGTCACCTGTTGTTGTTTAGGCTCTAGATACTTACAAGAGGTAAGGGCTATAAAAAAGAAAAAAGAGATGACAAATAATCGAGATTTTTTTTTTCTTACTAACATTATTCCTTTTTGTTTATTTAGTGCGTGTGTGTATAGGGGAGAAAAAAGCAACAAACAAAAGAGATGAGCGCAAACCGCAAGTCGCAGTATCTACAGTTGGACTCTGCAGCTGGCAGTAACATGAACAGCACCAGTCCGCTATCGCCAGACGCGGCATTTGGTAGAGGAGTCGGGTTTGAAGACCCCTACAATGTCGCTAACGCCACCGCAGCCGGCGCACAGCCGCCGCAGCCCACGCGGGTAGCCACTGTATTGGGCGGGTTCAAGGAAACCAAGTCACTGACACCAGTCCCAGCTCAAGCCGTCACTACAGGAGGCGGTACTGGCGGCGACGGTAACGTCGAAAAGGGCAACCACGAGCATATCGAGGACCTAGAGACGACAAAGACTAGACGCGCATGGGTTGGATTCACTTGGGCAGCGACTTTCTGGCTACCCTCACCTTTACTCGCTATGGTGGGTCGTATGAAGCGGCCTGATGTGCGTATGGCGTGGCGTGAAAAGGTGGCAATTTGCGTTATTATCGTATTTTTGTGGTTCCTCCTTTTGTTCATCATTATCGGCCTGGGTCTTATTCTGTGTCCGCGTCAGTACGTTTGGACGATGAATGATGTCAACAACATTAATACTCGCGCAAAGTCATATATGGCCCTGCGTGGTAGTGTTTACGATATCACCGACTACGTTAAACAGAACGGTCATGGCGACGCCGCATATCCTGCCCGTCCCGACCAGCTGGCGACCTTTGCTGGGCTGGACGTCAACGCCTCGTTCCCTATTATGGCTCGTGCGGCGTGTCCCAAGCTAGTATCCGAAAAGGCTGACCCGTTTTACCAGATCGTATTCCCCGTAACAGGCACCGATTCGAGTATCGACCCAGAGACCCAGACCCTGTTCAGGCACACAAAGAAGAATGACCCCAATTCCAAGCTTCTCAGCAACTATCGCTTTTACTTTGACACGTTTGTTCCGACGATGAAAAAGTTCAAAAAGGGCGGCGTAGTGTGGAAGTACGACTGGATTAACAGTATGTACAAGGATCAGTCAAAGGCCTGGCGCGTTATCGGCAAAGAGGTTTACAACTTTCAGCCGTATGTCGACGCTATCAATTATGCCGGCAACACGAACAAAAAGTACAACATCCTCGATAGCAAGCTCCTCTCCATCATTGAGCAAGACGGCTACGGTTCGGCCGATATTACCAACGACTGGAACGGTATTACCTGGGACTCGGGTACTCGCGACATTAACTATGACTGTATCAAGAGTCTGTTCTACGTTGGCGAGGTCGACGAGCGTCAGAGCGTACGCTGTTTGTTTACAAACTACATGCTTGTCGCATTTGCCTGCGTGCTGATGTTGGTGGTTTTGGTTAAATTCATGACAGCGCTGCAGTTTTCCAAGCGGCCTATTCCTACGCCGCCGGAGAAGTTTGTCATTTGCCAGGTCCCCTGCTACACGGAAGACGAGGAGAGTATCCGCAAGACTTTGGATTCGTTGGGTGCGCTCGAGTACGACGATAAGCATAAGTTGATATTCGTTATCTGCGATGGCAATATCGTTGGTTCGGGTAACGACAAGTCGACGCCACGCATTGTCCTTGATATCCTGGGTGTTGACCCTGCCTACGACCCGCCCGCTCGCGACTATTTGGCTATTGCTGAGGGTTCGCGTCGTCACAATATCGGTAAAGTGTATTCTGGTCTATACGAGGTCGAAGGCCGCGTCACGCCGTTCATGGTTGTCGCCAAGGTCGGTACGCCCGAGGAGTCTAACCGGTCGGGTAACCGAGGCAAGCGCGACTCGCAGATCCTACTAATGTCGTTCTTCAACAAGGTGCACTTCAACTTGCCAATGACGCCCCTGGAGCTCGAGATTTACCACCAGATGCGTCACATCATTGGCGTGCCTCCGCGTAACTACGAGTACTTGCTACAGGTCGATGCTGATACCGAAGTCATGCCAGACTCACTTTCTCGTTTGGTCGCTGCGTGTACTGGCGACCGTCGTATCGCCGGTATCTGTGGAGAAACGATGCTGGGTAATGAGAGTCAGAGCTGGACGACGATGATGCAGGTGTACGAGTATTTCATCTCGCATCATATGGCCAAGGCATTCGAGTCGTTGTTTGGATCCGTTACCTGCCTGCCCGGTTGTTTCTGTATGTACCGACTACGCACCGTCGACGGCAAACCCTTGCTGTTGGCTAAACCCGTGTTAGAGGCGTACTCGGAGCTGCATGTCGACACACTGCACAAGAAGAATCTCTTGTCGCTGGGCGAGGATCGCTACCTGACGACACTGATGATGAAGCACTTCCCGCAGTACAAGCTCAAGTTTATCCAGGACGCCAAGTGCAAGACAATCGCTCCCGAGAAATGGTCCGTGCTCATGTCGCAGCGTCGTCGCTGGATTAACTCGACTATCCACAATTTGGCAGAACTAATGTTCCTTCCCAATATGTGCGGATTCTGCTTCTTCTCGATGCGCTTCGTCGTATTCCTCGATCTATTTGGTACCGTGACTATGCCGACGACGTTGATTTACTTTGGATATCTGATCTATATCGCAGTCACAGGGATCGCCGACGTCGGTTATATTTCACTTATCCTTATTGGAGCTATTTACGGTCTACAAGCGATTATCTTTTTGCTACGTCGCGAGTGGCAGCATATAGGCTGGATGATTATCTACCTATTGGCCTATCCCCTTTGGTCGTTTGTTTTGCCTATTTACTCGTTCTGGCATATGGACGATTTCTCTTGGGGTAATACTCGTGTAGTTGTGGATGATGGTAAGCGCAAGATTATTGTATCAGACGATAAGCCCTTTGACCCCGCGTCTATTCCACAGCGTCGTTGGATGGAGTACGAGAAGGAGCTGGCCGTCGCCGGTGTCCTCAACGCCCCGCCTCCCAATATGAACCCTAACGCAGGATCGACAAAGGAAGACGACCGATTGTCCATGTATAGCAGTCAGTCTGGCGCCCACATGAGTCGCGTTGGCAGTGCTATGGCCTTTAACACTCAGCAGCAGCAGATGATGGCGATGCCTTCGAGTACGCAGAGTATCTACGGTATGCCTCCTCCAATGACACCTGGTGCAGTATACGATCCGCGTTTATCGGTTGCCATGTCTAATCCACAGGCATTGGCACTCCAGCAGCAACAACACGCTATGGCCATCGCCGCTATGACTCCCTCGGGTACATACAGTATGTATGATAATATGCCACCTCCTGCCTTGCCTCAAGCCGGATCGATGCGTATGTCTACGATCTCCAATGACCCGCGTCTCTCCACTGCCATGTACAACCAGCCGTCGCCACACATGGGAACAATGGGACAACAACAACAAGGTGGATACTTTGCTGGCGCGCAGGAGGGCTGGATGCCTCCTACTACAATGTCGGTGTATAGCAATTCGCCTGGTGGCGATATGATGCGACAGAACTCGTTTATTCCGTCCATGTACAGTACCACCGGTCCCCAGCACGATTTTATCGCTAGTGGTCAGTCCTCGCCAGCTGCGGTGGCATCTATGCCAACGGATAACGAGATTGTCGACGCTATTAGCCGTATTTTGTTCAACGCCGATCTGACTACAATGACTAAAAAGGTCATTCGTCATCAGCTTACATCTCAGTTTGGCGTCGATTTGACTCCGAAAAAGGACTTTATCAGCCGGATTATCGATGAAATGCTTATTGGCAACAATAACCCCAATGCCTAAATGTGCTTTTTTTTTTCTTTCCTTACACTTTCAATACAATAGCCTGAAAATTACTATTCTAGTCGTGCTCGCTTGCCTCTGACATCAGCAGTATCTTCAGCAGAGCTATAACCCGTCTGATCCGCTACCAACTCTTCCGTGTCAGACTCTGCACCACTAACTGCGACATCTTCCTCCTCCTCTTCATCTTCGTCATCTTCAACCAACTGAGGATATTGCAGTTGTTGAACCGGACTGACGCTATCATGCATATGAATGCCTTCATCGTCGCTGGTGATGGCCATGGCTTCAGGAATATCCGACTTTTTAATCCTAAAATCGCGGACAGTGCTTCGCTTCAGATAATGCGCCAACGGAGTTTTGAATTTAGTACTCAACTGAATGACATACTTTTCAGACAACTCCATCTGATACACTAGCGACGAAACCAACGACGAATCCCGCATGACTTTTGATTTGGGTTTAGGCTTAACCACCTTTTTTGACTTTTCGTCCTTGCCATCGGCCAGTTTCTTGATTCCCCCCGACAGTGGTTGTTCCGTAGCATCCTCGGCTCCTATCATATTGCTGTACTTGTTCGTAATAAGGGCGTACGCATGAGTATTGAGGTCCGAGCAGATCAACAATAACGCGTCAATGTACGATTCAGTGATAGGCAGCTGCGCAGAGGCCATTTTAGCTCGCGTCAGGAGCGCCCAAGTTCGATGCAAGTCCTGGAAGGCGCGAATAACCAGATCGTACATAGCCTTGGGCAACGACCCACTGAGTAGCCGCTCTAGGACATGTGACAACGCGCACATGCGCCAGCAGATCCGACGCTCCACGCCTATGCTCAGAGGCAAGTCAACGTCGCCACCGTCATCTGTACCGGATCGCTGGTTCACCTCCATATTTACACTCCTCCGCAACTGTCCGATAGCCCAGTCGACGCGATGTAGCTCAGCCTTAAACCATGACATGATAAGCGAGGCAAGCGCGGGAATAGAGCGAACTGTGAATTTTTCCAACTCTTGCTCGTCAACATCTTCATCCTCGTCGTCAAAGTTGTCTGGGTCGCGGATATGCAGCCGCGACGCCGCACACATACGCGCTGTTAATTGGTCAACAGGCTCTAGCTCCACTTCATCCGAGCGAGGACCCACAGCTACTGCAGTAGTACCAATGACGACTGACTCGGGCTGTAAGAACGCCTGACAGCTGGTTAGTTGTATAACGAGGCTTTTCATTAGACCCAAGTCGTTAGGCATCTCGCTCTGTACTAGCTCCACCGTCCACTTTGCCGTCTGATGTAGGCAGTGGTACGCCAGTACTTGGTCCTCCCTTCGGATGCCGCTAAATGCAAGCTCGCTTAGCCGGGTAGTCAAGATCTGAACTGACGAGAGCACAATAGAGGCATCTTTGACTGCCATGGGTTTTTGTCGCAACAATGTCGTCACTGCGCGGCGTAGACTGGTGAGAAGCGCAGCAACACACTCCACAGCGACATTAGACGGCAAAGCCAAGCCGTCAGTAAAGTGCTCATGAGCAGGCCGTACGATAGCCACCGCCAGATGGTCAAGTGAGTTAGAGGTGGTCAGAAGAGTCATGCAGGCAAGCAATATCTCGGCGCTTATATGTACAACTCCACGACCACGCGCTGCCTTGGCACGCAAGTATACTGGCAGAGGGCGCTGGCTTTGCTCCGTATCAGCCGCCTGGTCGCTGCTATCGCCAAAGTACACTAGCACGCCACTGAACACGACATAGGCCATCTCTAGCAGGGCTCGAGCAGCTGGTGCTGGCGGCAACACCGTAGAATTGTTGTTGGCGCTCGTAAAGTTACCAGCTACGGGTCGGCGCTGAATCCTGGCCAGGGCGACTTCCAACAAGTGCTTGATAAGGAGCTGGTTCGCTGACCACAGGCCGGCCTTGGCAATGCGCGAGACAAACCAGTTGTGGTCAGTGACTGGATCAAGGTTGAGCGGGTGAGAGCCATTATCGACACGCTGCTTATCAGGAAGCACCAACCGCAACACACTGACTACCGAGTCAAGCGACAGCAAAGACAGGTCGCTAATCGAGGGGATGATCTTCTTCTTGCGCTCGTCTATACACCGCGAACTGAGTATGTCGCCAAATCGATTGAACTTTGTAAACAATTCAACAACGATTGTCGGATCAGCCAAGTTGCCGCTGCTGGCTCCATCTGAATCCTCGTCAACGATGGCAGTGGCGGGGGCGACATGGATAATGTGAGCCAGGGCGTAGCCAATACACGCGTCCAGACAGCCGACGACCAAGTGAGCAGTGCTGAAATTGCGCAGACCAAACTGGCTATCGAGCGAATAGTCACCAGTCGGATCCAGCTCAAAGTCCTCAATCTGCGCCTTTGAAAACCGCAAACACAAGTCCCTCCACGCCTTTGCTGCCACCGCCGCAGCCGAAAGCCCCGAAGAAGAAGAAGAGCTACTCGTACCAAAGCCCGGAGTGCGAGAAGCCACGACCAGCTTGCCATAGCAGTGGAGGAAGCTGGCGATGGGCATAACCACCTTGCTGGTCACTGGGTGCAAGCACAGCTGGATGTTGATTGGCGAGCAGCCTTGGCTCTGACTGGGGGCGCGGTAGTACTTTGCAAACTCCACTCGGAATATGTCGTGCAGCGCGCTCAGCAGCAGGGAGCTGCTGCGGACACACGGCATGTCGAGCAAAAGACCCAGCCGCTCATACGACGCCGCTCTGACTTCAGGCTGCTGCGTCAGGCACCGGCGCAGGAGACCCAAAACCTCAAGCAGGGCGGATACTAATACGTCGACGCGGCGCTGCAAATGGCGCACCTCGCCAGCGCCAGCCGCAGCCAGCGCCGCAGCGCCCAATCGACCCTGGCACTCGTCGAGCGCTGAAGCAAAGCTCGACGTCAGCACAAACAGGCCACTCAGCGCAGTGCGTCGGTCGTCAAAGCTGTGGGCAAACAGAATCTTTCGCAAGACGAGAATCAGCGAGGACCGGAATGGCGCGTCGTCCAGGACTATCGGCGAAATGGCCACCAGCAGCTTCTCAAGGGCCGCGGGAGATATAACGGATATCGAGTCGAATACGTCGACAAACTTGGGCACAAAGACGCGCAGCACATCCGAGTCGTCCGCTACCAAGTCGCCCAGCAGCGCGAGAAAGTGCATGTGCGAGTCGGATTGGAACATCACTCGGCTCAGGATCTGGTCGACCACCTCGGCTCGAACAAAATCGTGCCCGCCAAACGCCAGCCTCAGCGCCTGCGTGCTGATTCGCCGCGCCTCAGCACACGCCTGGGCGCTGTAAGCACTGCGGCGGGCTGCGGCAGATGATCCAGTGAGATCCATCACGCTCAGGCACAGCTGGATCAGCGACTGCGTGACCTGGTCCCAGCCATACGACGAGCGCGCCACCACGGCACTCAGCAGCTGCTGCTGCGCCGAGAGCCGAATGGGCGGCAAGAGGGGCCTTATCCAGCCAGTCGACGCCAGAGCCATTGCGTCGTGGATGCTCTTGACTATGGTCGTTCGCAAAAACGATATCACTGCATCCTCGAAGCGGTGGATACGCGCCAGGGCCAGCAGACAGGCAAACGAAAAAGTAGACGGAGCTCCGCCAGCTGCTGCTAGCGCCACGTCACCCTGCTCCTTGGCATGGGCAATCAGCGCATCGCCCAGCTCAAAGTCCTGCTTAATATTGTAGATAATGTGCAGCATCACTGTGCCCTCGATGTCGCCCAGCTCGCGCCACCTCTTCTGCGACTGAGCGGCATCGCCACCGTCCTTAGAGCTGTCGTTCTCCGCCGTGTCAAAGAAGCTCAGAATGCCGCCAATGATCTCGCGCTTAAACCCATTGCGCGCAAACAATAGCAGCTGGTAGACCATCGCTGGAAGCTCATTAAGCTCAGCCAGCTTCAGCTGTCGCAGCATCCGATATGCCACTACTTCGATCAGCCGCTCGCTCAGCACGATCTCGCGCAGTAGCGCGCAGACAGCCACTGACGACTTTGGGTCCCACCGATAGGAGCATGCTGACTCGACCCAGTATGACTTTAGCGCCAGGCCAGTACGCGTGATGGTAGTAGAAGAGTCGCCAGCAGCTGCAGTCGATGCGCCAAACCCCTCGCCCTTGGTCACAATCTCCACCGGCCCAATAGTGCCCAAAGTGTCCAACAGCATAGGCAAAAAGCTATGCAAGGCGCTTGGAATCGACCCACACGCCTTTAACTCAGCGAGGATCCGAAACGCAACGTCAATAATCGACCGAGAGCTAAGCTGTGGCAGAACCTCAAGGAGCTTATCGCTGATCGTACTCCACTTTTTCCCACTGTCTCTCTCGTCCCTTGGGTCGTCCTCGCAGATCTGGCTCACGCACGCGCTAGTCACTGTTCCGAGGATACCTTCACCAGCCTGTGTCGTGCCCTTTTCGACCAACGCGCATCCGCCCTTGAATATTAGATTTGTAAGCTGAAATACGGGGCTCAATGACACGTCGCCAGCAACTAGTGTGCCCAAGTCCTCTTCAACCAGGCTGTAAAGCACGCCTTCGCCGAGTCCACTCAGCATTTGTCCAATTTCGGCAAACGCCTTTTCTCGCCCCAGCGTTAGCAACGCGTCAACGACTTGTGAATTCGACTCGTCGGCCATTGAGAGTGAAAAAAATAAATAAATAAATAAAACAGTAGTAGAAGAAGAGAGAGCATAAAGCTTTTTTTGCGCAGCATTCACCTTGATTGCGCTGATCGGGATCCAAGACCATAATTGGTCAAAAGGTTGGGAGTACAGACTTGAGGCACGATATCGACCCTGCAGGGTGTATAAAAGCTTTTTTTTTGGCATTTATTGAAATTCAGCAAATCGAGAGCAGACAGACTATCGAATCAACTGGCAAAAAGCACAATAAACCTGGAAAAAAATCGACAACAAGCAACGACTCGAGTCCATGACTACCACCAAGGACCCAATCGCTCGGATGGAAGGGCTGGTCACTGAAATGAACGAGCTGGCGGAGGCCAGCCCGGCACTGAGTACGACAGCCCTACTTACGCTGAGCCTTTGCATGCAGAAGTTGCTGACAAACACAAAGCAGCATAGCGCGGAAAGCATGAAGGACCTACTCCTGGCTGAGGAACAGTACGAGGCGAACCAGAACAAGAGGGCTGAGGATCTTCGCGAACTGAAGGAAGCCAGGAAGGTAGAGCTGATCGCGCACAAGAAAGCGAAGGAGGAGGCCGACGAGGCGTCCAATGAAAGGTATGACCAGGGAGTAGCCAAGCTTGTCGAAGCGGGCCAAGCAGAAGCCCTGGCAGTCGCCGCAGCAGCGAAAACGGCAGAGGCATACAAGGAGAAGGCGAGAGCAATTGCCGTGTCACAGGGATTCGACGAGGAGTTCTGGGACAACAACAAACCAGGAAGGGTCCAGCCCATGGCAAGCCTAGCCAAAACGCGTACGGCAGCAGAGGTGGTGAGCGGCTTCACACAGGCCTCTCCAGACATGACCAAAGTGCTTTGAAGAAAAGATGTGAGTAAACTGCCATCCCCAAATTAGCTGTTTGTTCGAATTTTCTGAGGAAGGGAGTGGAAAATTGCAGCATGAAGACAGCCAAGAAAGAAGCACTTCACCAGCTCCAATGCTAATTTGCAAATCCTCCTTTCAAATACGTGTTTCAAAGAAAGCAAAAGGAAAATTGTGACGTCATTGATATTCTTTTACCCCTGTCTCTACGAAAAGAAAAAAGAAAAGGAGCAAGCAAAAATAGAGAGGGAAGAAACAAATTTCAAATTCAGCACTTGAAAGACTGTCTATGACGTGTGTCCTTTGAAGCAAACAAAAGCAAAGAAAAAGAATTGTTCTTCTTTCACATCCTTTGAAAAAAGAACGAACAATATATAAATGATGTCATTCCTTTTTGGCTCTTATATTTGATGACGATGAGAGAATGCAAAGCCTTAAAAAAATCCCCCTTCAGCAGGTAATTCAGAACATTGAAATCCGCCTATGACGCGTGTCTTTTTGAGGCAAAGAAAGAATATATATTGCCATCCCCAAAATGTTTTTGTTCTGCATTTTCTTCACTAAAAAAACAGCTAGACTGCACAAATTGCCCTCCTCTGGCTACCTCCTGGCAGAAAGTACGAGTTGGACATTTTCCTCCTCTTTGCTATAAAAAGGCAAGCTTCTGTTATTTCTTCCTACTTTTAAAACACACTATACTTCTCTACCCACCTTTCCTTTTTTTTTTTACTTTGCTCAACAACAGCTCACTTGACGATGTCATTTTATTACTATGCTGTTACCTGTGAATTGGAAGCAAATCCAAAGGTCGTGGGACGTACACCCAAAAATTGTGAAATTAATGATGACGTTTATTGGCAACTAAACAGGCTAGCTGATAACAGAGGTACTATTGAAGCCCCGGTCTTTACGAAGGAGTGCATGGTAGGAATTGGAAATTCGGATGCCATAGCACGTGAAGATGATGTCTATATATTTTTTGGGACTGAACAGCAAGGCAAATGTATGAGAAAAAATTATGGTCGTGAAGAGCTATACAATTTGGTTAAGGGACTAGCTAAAAAAAGTAATGGCACCCAGTAAACTTCCACTATGTCACATTACTGTGGAAGTAATAATATCTCACACCAGAGGCATACCTTTCAGTTTTCAAATACTTGATTATATCAGGTGTTTGTATATGCACAGAGAATATTTGTTGTTGTTTTGCTGCTATTACAGTTAGAGGATTTTGTTTGTGGTTAGATGACCAGTTTTATTAATAAATTTCTTGTGCATTTGGTTTTTGTCTCGCAATGAGCTTGAATTAAGAGTGTGGCATTTGCCCTTCTCTCATCG
Source organism: Coemansia sp. RSA 922 (assembly GCA_027577415.1). Lineage (NCBI taxonomy): Eukaryota > Fungi > Kickxellomycota > Kickxellomycetes > Kickxellales > Kickxellaceae > Coemansia > Coemansia sp. RSA 922. The sequence goes on along the minus strand of JANBQS010000058.1, from coordinate 7,380 downwards.
TATAGAGGCAAACGTATTCTTTGGTAGTGCTTTTGTTGTTATTTGGTAGTCTCTTCGCCAACCAAAAATAGTAAACCAACTTAGTATTATCCATGGAAACTAATATATTCATAAACTATACACATCAGTGACAAACATTCCAATTACAGTTGCAATTCAGCAGAAGCAAGTATAATCTGGAGCAAGAAGATAATGTAATGAGTGTAGGATTTCGATGGTCGGCAGCAATATCCAACATTTTTTTTGTGACTTGATCATTACTGTTGTAATCAGCTGTTCCACAATCAAGAGTAGTAGGTTTGTTACTGCTCTCACGGACTGCCGTCCCTATTTAAAGGTCCACACCCCCCCGCAACTATAGAGCAGTTCTTAAACCAACTTTTATATGTAATACTAAAAGGTGTAATGCAATAAATAAATAGAAGATAAAGAGTATTATTTTGTAAACAATAATAAACGTCTTTAAATAATAGTTTTATACTGCAGGCTAATAAGCCGCAACCCTTGCCCTGGGTCACTGATTAGGCGATCGTGATTAGTTCTGCGTATATGTAGGAGAATGTCTCTAGTTGAACCAAATGGATCTCTGTATTCCTTCAATAATCTTGGTGGTCAGTTCAGATATTAACCCCTTGTTATTTGAGGAATCAGTTATCTTTTTACGACCTTTCTCAAAATCGTCCTTGGAGCCAAAGTAGAGCATAACGTTCATATCACGGTTATATTCTGCAACACTTAAATCTACCAAAGTACCATCCCGAGTGACGAAATACACGTCATCAACATTGACACCTTTAACGCGACTCCTCAGTATAGTAGCTATTGCTTGAATATCCCTGTCCTTGAATTCTTCCTCACACTGAGGCACTATATCATCAATGTAGTAAGAAATTGCAAAGACGCTGCCTGACATGGTTGATAGATATGTTAATCCAAAAGAAAGACGTTTAAAAAGTAGCAAAGTAGTGTTGGTATGTGAGAAGAACTGAGATGGGGAAGGAGGCCAGAGTAGCTTACATTTTATACCTGCTTGCAGTCAGTGGACACTGCTGTCTTCTCTTCTATGCAGTAGAGAAGCAATCGTAAAGTCTCATACTTTTAAAAGCTCCTAAGGAAGAAAAAAAGGAGACATTGGTGAGCTATGTAGTACTTTGGCTGCTTTTAAGAAAGACAAAAAGGTGGTGGAGGAAGTCTGCAACCACGTTATTATTCCTTTTTAGAATGAGCGGCTAAGAAAAAAAGGCAGAAGAATGCTGTGTACTTTTCCGCTTCCTATTGGCTCTTAAAAGCTACCCAGTAGTGAGGGGACTGCAAAAACTTGCACTTTTTTCTTTTTGGCATTGGTGGCAAAGGCATGTCTGGTGCATCAAGTGAGCGCAGTGTGACTTTAGAGCATCAGCAGATGTGAGAGACATCGTGGATAACTGGTTGGGTTGCTTTAACAAACCAATTAACAATTGTCCTTTCCAACTCTTGAAGTGGGTTTGTCAATTGTTTAAAAAATACTTGGTTGAATAACTGCTATTCCTTTAAGTTGCCTCGATAGTTCTTCAAAATGTTCCTTTGTTCCAAAGTACAACATCATATTCATTTCACAGCTTAGCCCATCAACCTTGCTTAACTCAACCAACTCATCATCCAGCTTGATTGGATAGACATCACCACAAACAGCAACGTTATGATTTCTCATATCTTTCTTTATGTTGTTAGCTATATCTACTAGCTTCGTTACGTCAGTAAACGGTTTGGATGGTATATATAATAGGGTCACCAAACCACTTTCATAACATGCAAAAACACTGCCCGACATTGAGCAGAGTAATAAGCTATGCAATAAAGTATGTAGGGGTAACTGGGGAAAAAAGTAGTGTAAAAGTAAAAGAGGCCAGAGAAGCTTTCATTTTTATTCCTACTCGCAGTCAGAGGATGCCACTGTTTCCCACCAACATATTTAAAGAAAAAAACCTAAGGGTGCTTGACTAATGAGCAATCCGTAATCCCCTTAAATCAAGAGACAAAAAAGAGCGAGATTCTTAGTTCAAAGAGGGGCAACACAAATGAGACTGCAGACGCTATTTCTTAAATAGATTATGTCCGGAAAAGGGCATGTCAGCTGAGTGCAGCAAGAATTGAGATGTGAAGAGTAGCCTGACTGCCAAGGTTATGTAGTTTATGTTAATCGAAATCTATATGTTAAAAGTACAACAGTTGAAAGAATAAATAAAAAATATGTATCATGACACAATAACGCCAAAGTGTTTAGCAATCGAAGTGTCCGACACATCCAAGAGTGGCAAAAGGTTGTCTGGAGGTATCTTGGATATTCCATCCTGGTAATAGAGATAATCAGGAGCAAAATGCGGTTGCTCTGGCTTGAATCGCCAGCCAACCTGAGATGTACGTATATTGACAAATCCAAAATGAATATCAGCGATACCAGTAATCGCCGAAGAGTCAAAAAAATCCTTGATAATCTTGTAAACCTGTTCATCGTCGAACGAGTGCTTGATAATCATGTACTGGCCACTAGTACCAACGTAGTCATGAATCTGGGCCTCCTTGAGAAAGGCGTATTTAACGATCAGTCCCTCCCTTATACGATATGCCTCGACTCGCATAATGCTGTGTAAAAAAAAGAGTCGAACTGGGAAAGCTGAGGAAGCAGAAGAAGAAAAAAAAAGGTCAGAGTATAGAGAGAGAAAAATAAAAAGAGGGTGGGCGAGCAGATATAGAAGAAAAATAAAAAGGCCGGAAAAAATATTAGACAGGGGGGGCAAATAATAAATAGTCGGCGTATTTTCCTTTCCACCCTCAAATATTCACCTCCCTACTTCATCGAGGGTGCCAGTGGTGTCAAGCGCCAAGGAGAGGAGTATGACTTTAGCCGAATGCAGCGTCAAAGAGGGGGCAGGTGCTAAAAGGGTGCTCGATGTTCGATAGGTCGCATGAGGAAAGCTGGCAGTCAAGGGGCGTTGACTGTGGCGAGCAGTCACGCCCCTCCCCCCTTTTTTTCTTTTCTTTCCCAACCACTCGGGGAGGTGTTTAGGCAAAAGTGGACAGAATAGCGAGGATAAGCTTGTTTTTAAACAGCAAGCGGGTCTGTAGGTCGCAGATATGAACGATAGGGCCCTGTTCCTGAATACTAGCCTGAATCTGCTCAGCGCGACGCTTACCAATACCCTGCAATTTCATGATCTTTTTGACGTCGGCGGAATTGATCATCTGCAGGGCACTAGCCTGAGCAATTTCGTTAAACTGCTCCAGTGACGCCTCGGCCTCTGCCACGGGCTTGTTGTTGCTAGCCCGTGACTGTTTATCAGTCTTTTCCGTGGGGCGCGTGCTGAGCGCCTGAGCGTTTTCCTTTTCCAGTCCCCCACTGACAGCTGCCTGTTGTCTTCGCTGCTCGACTAAGCCGCGCACGCCAAGTGACCCAGGCACGCCCCGCCTTCCACCATCAGACCCGCCACGCCTCCGAGCCGCGGCTCGAATACCCGAATCAGCGTCCTCGTCGTCCTCTATATCGCTACTACGCAGTACAAAGTCCTTGTCGTTACGGTCATCGCCAGGCGTCGGAGGCACAGCCAAAATGCGATTGAGCCGAGCCGCAGCAGAACTCTTAGCCTCGAGCCGCTTAGTGCGTACAGCAGAGACGTCAGCCTTGCGGTCCAGTCGCTGCTGCAAATCAGAGTCAAAGTCGTCGCCGCCAACGACAAACGGGTTCAATACGCTGGACCCAAAGCTTATACGTCGGTCGTGGACCGAGCCCTCTGTAATACCCGAGAATTTGCGACCGCTAGCCAGCACACCCGAGGAACCAAGCAGCTTGACCCGCTTAGGCACAGCTCCGGCTTTGGTCGTCACTTTGCTCGGGACCACCACTGCCACTGCTGCTTTCGTCGACGCGGAGAACAGTGGCTGAGGCGCCACACTGCCAAGCACCCGACCGAGAGGCTTTGATGGGACTGTGGGGCCACGTGCTCGACGCCTAGCCTTTTCCGCGCCAGGCGACTCTGCCAGCCCATCGATCATCCACAGCGGTCCACAGTCATCATCGTCGTCAGGCTTCTTCCCCGGCTGCTGGTCGCCAACACGTATATTGGCAGCGCCATGAGAGGCAATAGAGCTGCGACGTTTCTGGCGCCGCACGCGAGCACGCAGCTTTTCAATATGCGCCTCCAGCTTATTAAGCTCTGGCGCATACCTCAAGGCCTCTTCGTAATGCGCCAGAGCCTTTTCCAAGTCGCCCTTCTGCTCAAGCTCCCTGGCGTGTTTCAGCCACCCGCGGCTGGTCTTGAGCTTGGTCGCTGGCGTAAACATATCAATGACCACACTCGAATCTAATCGCGAGCTGCTGCTGCCATTGAGCTGCTGTTCGATGCGCATCACTCGCTCCATTATTTCATTACTGGCCGACGATGTTTTTGCCTCCATTTCGTGGAATTTCGCAGTGACCGCCCGCTGCACAAAGTCCGCTTGCCGAGGAACAATGTTGGCTGACTGCCCGGGCTTAATGCTGCTGTCAGAGTGTCGCCCAGGGCGTACTACCTGTCCGCCAGCCAACACATGTCGCCGCGCTGCTGGGTGCCCGCCGCTGCTGGTCAGCGTGCCGTCAGCGTGGACTGGAGACCCATCGCTATCACACACGGCCTCCATGGTCTCATCCGAGCGGCGGCGCTTAACTCCGCCAGGGCCACTGCATGCCACCACCGAGGACTTGCTAATCCGCCCAGCCAAAGCGCCACGATGATGTTGTAACCGATCAACAGCCGTCCACCGCTGCTCAACAACCTCATGAGCCACGGGTTTATTAACGACCAGACGCGACTTTGTCGCAAAGTTCAGCGTATTGTTGGTGTCCTGCAAAAACGCCTCGCCAGGTGCCACATTGACAATCATCATGCCCAGGGACTCGCCGCCGAGCGAATCCTGCAGTATGCGCGTCATTTTGGAATCGCGGTACGGTATCCTCGAAGACCCAGTGTTAAGTGCCTCGACTACTTGGCCCAGTACGAATAGACTGCGGTTAATAGCGCTGCTCTCCGCCATCCGATCTTTGCCATTCTCCGTGCGACGATTATCCTCGCTGCCAGCCAAGTCAATCAAATGCAGGCGACCGCACCACGTCTTTCCAACACTAATATCGTCTGGCCACTGCACTTGGACAGTCAGGATGGCGTGAGATCGAGACGAATGGTTATTGAGCTTAGTACTGGCAGTCCGACGGTTGCCGCTGGCCTTTTGGTATATGGAGTCGAACTGCTCATAAGAGGTGACGCGCTTTTCGGAAAGACCCGCTACGAATATCTTACGATTGGCGTCCTCGCGAATCGGCAGTCCGGCTAACGTTGGGTCGTGTGGTTTGAGTAAATCAAAAACAGCTTCCTTGTATATCTCGTAGTAGCTGATTCTAATATCGTAGTCGTGGTGGTCTCGCTCCTGGTGCATGAACATGTGCTCGACTGCTCGCGGAATAATACCGGGCTCTGTCTCGGTTCCCTGAATTGTATGCGTCTTACCGGCTCCCGTAACGCCATAGCAAAAAACTGTAGCTGACATACCGCTGAACATCGTCTCTACCAAAGGGCGCACGTCGTTACGGTATATTGTCGCCTGGTCGATATCCGGTCCATAGCAAGAATCAAAACTAGAAAAGTAAATTGACATTAGTATGAAATTTTTATAGTCACTCTTAGGATATAGACTAAAGAGGTAGTAGTACTTACTTGAACTTTACGTCCTTGGTGCTGTCGCGCGGATTGCTCACTCGCAAGACATTGTTGGCTTCGACAGCAACCGAATCGTCGGCCTTCTCTGTCTTTAAGAATGGCCGTACGCGACAGACCACTTTTATTTTGTGCCCCGCCAGTGACATGATAAGTGCCAATTAATAAAGTTTTGAATTATGGAAATTGTTTATAATAAAGAAACAAAAAATAAAAGCTGACGAAAAAAAAAAGTAAACAATCAAGTTCCTCATCCAAACCCCACACTGTTTTTTTGCGGTTTGGAAAAATTTTTAATCGTGATTTGCTGCCCATAGCTCACGTGAGATTCGAGATGATTATCGAAGAGTACTTTGCTTGGGAGTGATTTATCCAATAAACCTATAGTGCTTAGAAAAAAGGCTTTGTCTCTAACTATACACACCCCCTTATTATTTTTTATATTTCTTGCGACAGGGTATAAATGGAGCAAAACCCACCCATGGACGTCGCCTCGGAGAACATCCAACAACAACCCTCCGTCTCTTCCTTAGACTTATCCGACCGCCAAGCCAAAAAGCCAAAGTTCAACAACAACCTCGCTGACGACACCATGGAAGATATCAGCGCCAACAAGCGCGAGATCCTATCGCTATTTACGGCCTACCGGGATGCATTGGACTCACACCACGACCAACGCGAGCGAGTGATAAAGTGTTCTAGAGACATTACGGCGCTTAGCAAAAAGATAGTATTCTCCCTACTCCGCATCACGCAAGTACCTGCCAACTCTGTGTTTAGGGATGCCGAAAAGCTGCACAAGCAAGTACTCGACCTATTCCGCAAGATATCCGTCGAGCTACAGGGTTCCAACTCGCTTAAATATAATCGTCAGGCGACGCCCGGTCTACAAGAGTATATTGAGGCTATTGGACTCTGGACCTTTTTACAAGATAACACGCTGATCACCAAAGACCAAGTTTTGCAGCGCCTGTCAGTAGCGGGTGCGGATGAAGTTGTGGCCCCTTTGGTTTCGGTTACCGACGAAGATTATATCTTGGGTATCAGCGATTTGCCCGGTGAAGTTAACCGCTACTGCATTAACGCTATTGGAAAGGGCGACCATGAGGCTGTTAAACGGTGCCTGATGTTCTTGCGTCAGATGAAGGAAGGTATCAACTTGCTAATGGGCAGCAAAAGCGTCCGCGATCTCGATAAAAAGGTCGCAGTACTCGATAGCAGTCTCGAAAAGACTGAACGCGCATATTATTCCATGTCTATCCGGGAGAGCGAGATGAACACGCAGAGTGGGTGCCTCTCAATGGCCGTCGATGCCTAGTCATAATTTTTCTTTTTGATAGGGTAGTATTTTTTTTTTAAAGTAACAATATCAGCTGTTTGGTAAACAGCAAGCGCCGGAGACGAGGTGCGTGGTCCTTAAACTCGTCCGAATGGAGGGCCCCTTCCAATCGAGCCATATACTCTTGAAGCTGCTTCATGGGCGTGGCGCAGTGGTCGAAATTCGGACATATCAAGGCCAACAGCAGCACGCATTTCACAGCCAGGGTAACGGATCCACTAATTCAATTGACATGCCAGTACCGGAATCGCTGACCCATGGGCCCGTATGCCGAGGGCACATAGGCAAGAAGCTCGTGTATGGACAAGTCTGCGAGAG